>JADRCD010071251.1:0-11144 GCA_019843815.1 Montemys delectorum | reverse complement strand
CGTGTCCCATCCTGGTAAGTCAAACAGGGGGAGAAAAGCAAAGGAAAAGCTGCTGCCTGTCAGTCCTAATTCTGTGGTAATGAACTCATACAGTCCAGCCCATTAAAGACATTCTTGAGAAGCATACTATTCATGGCACTGCATATGGGTGTCACTGAAAAAGAAACAAAACAGAAACTACAGTGACTCATGATTGGGCTTCCAATTCCCAAGGCAAGATCAGTAAGAAGAGGGGAAGAACAAGCCAGGCAGTATTTTTGGATCACACAGCAGGGGAGACCCTCTGCAGGAGCTATGTGTTTTATGTATTTATAACTCAGGAAGTTTCTGTCCTCTTCATTTAGAGTAATTATCTTCGTGCCTAGAAAACTCAGAAGAGATGTAGCAAGAATCACAAATCTCACATGAAAAAGTTGTCAAGTACAAGATGACTCCTGTATCAAAGACCTGTGCCTTTTTTAAAATAATTTTGTAAGGCAAAGAACTTGAAATATTTCTCAGCATATATGATAGCCTGTCTTGAAAGCTATAAAGTACTTCAAATAAAAGTCATCACTCATTTTCAGTAAAACATATCATGGGTAATATATCCAAACTCAAATACAAAAGACCAAGAACTTTCAGCATTGAACGATACATCTTTGCTTTCAACTAAAAACAACCATTCATCATCCCATTAAAAAAAAAGTATTCAAGGAAACAATGGATAAATCACAAAACCACACACACACACACACACACACACACACACACACACACACGATTAGGTTTTATGTTCAAAACAACATAACTAATAACTACTGCAACTGTGTAACTCATATGTTACAAGCAGGTTTGTATAAGAACTACTTATAACACATATTAACACATTGTTTGATAACCCAGCTACATACAATCCTGGACCAATTTTATTCACGTAGTACTTATCTCAAACTCATATGAGAATCGAATTGCTAACTACCCTGTCTTAAAAGCTGTAGTAATAAAACTAAGCTGACAATTTCTGTTAATAAAAAGGCCAACCTGTTGAAGTAAACTACCTTAAGTTAGGGATTTTGGTTCAAGACAGTGCTAAGATTACTTTGCCATGATTGTTTCTAAGTTAACTTACTTTATGGTAGGTGGTGGACACATGAAAATGGAAGAACTTTAGTGAGGCTATCTTTACCCAGTTACACATGTCACAAATCTTACAACTTCCCTTAGAACATTTCAGAGATTCTAAGGATGAAATCCAGCCAAAACATTGCATACTTGGTTTGACAGCAAGAATCCTGTAATGTAAGTTGTGTGACCTTTAAGCCAGTATCTGTTTGTAGGGGAGAAATAACAAGAGCTTGACTTAGAAAACAACACAAACTTGAGAGGAACAGAGCTACATAAGAGTAGAGTGGGAGAAAGGGCCAATTAACTTGCTACAAAACTAAGTCATCAAAGTGCATCCATGCTATTTACAGTACGTATTTAATTTCACAGGTTCAAATCTGTCAAATTAAAGCATTCCAAAGGGTATCAAAATTAATGGATGCTCTATATTTACACTGCAAACAAGGCAATTACCACACAGTTTTAACAAGAGTTCAGACTTCATGATATTTCCAATTACCAAAACTCGAGAGTAAAGTCTGATTATAAGTGCCAATCAGCTCCAATGACATGTAAGCTCTACATCCCTAGCTCCCTTACTCACTCTTCCCAGTTTACAGGAAGAAGCAGAAACTGAGTAAGCATCTGATGGTCACTGTAGTTGAGCCACAATCCACACCGATCTTGATATCAGCTATTCTCATCCACATAACTGGGACTCCCATAACCCCCTTGTATTTCCTCAAACAGCCCCTAATTCTTAGCTCTGTTGTAATTTTGCCTTGTCATATGTTAAGAGTGTTTCCCGAAGATTCACAGATTAAAATATGTTCCTCAGATATAACGGTATTACAAAGTATCTGGAGCCTTTCAAATATATTATGGATTAGATGAGAGATTACTGAACTCTGGGCCATGTGAGGTTACCACAAGAAAGCAGTAACCAAAAAAGGACCCTGACCAGAACCTAGCCATGATGTGACATCTTGATCCTGGATTTCAAGCCTCCAGAACTATATAATATAAATTCTGTTAAGTGTAAGCCATCCAGCCTTCGATGCCTTCCTATATGTAATCCAATGCTGACTATGACACACATACTATTCTCGCTGTTTATCCTCATTCTATCACCATTTGATAAAAACAATCTCTTTCCTTTTCAAGAAGCTTTTTATCCCTATCTTCCATACTATTCCATTTGTAGTGAAATTGGTCTGTGTTCCCAAACACCTTTACCCCTGCATCTGTACTTACCACCTCTATCCTGACTGCACCACATGTTTATAACACCATATTCTCCAACTCTGTGTCCATAGCAGGCAGGAATTGCTTATCTTGGGCCTAATAATGCTTGCTTATCTTACTGCTAGGGTGGGATTCTCTAAAACATTTATTGCATGTGATTAAGTATTGAACAAGAAGAACTTCAAAGGTAAAATTCTTCCAACTGAGTAGCTCACTATGCATACCTACATAGGGGCAGTGGCCAGCAAACCTGACCCCACTATTCTTCATCCTCCAGGAACCAGATTAAACATATCATCTGAAGAAGTTTCTCTGTCTCTATCAAGCATAGTATGTGGCACTCTAAACAGTACTCTGCCCATACCTATTATTGCACGCATGACAGATGCCTCATACGTAGCAAGGAGAAGATGTACACAAATCATTATACATTGTAACATACATTTATAAAAAGCACAAGTTAGTGTGGATGTGCATGTTGCAAAATGAAATTGTGGGTTGAAGGTGAAGGAAGTTTGATCATGTCATCTTTAAGCAGGTAAAAACAGTTTAATGGTTCCATAAAGAAATGAATGGAAACTATTTAGAATTCACAAGGAAAGAATAAAAGCGTAACAGGAGAGGTTAACGTAAATAAGTGGGATACTGCAGCGTATGGCTTCAATTAAACAAAGGTAAAAAGAGAAAAGGAATTAGATGCTTAATATTATCCTCAAATACAAAGGTGAATTGAATACAAAGTAGTTGATGACTTTCATTGGTCAAATGGGAAAGTTAACCTTGATTCAATTGGAACAGAAATCATAAAGGTCAGTCAGTAGCTAATAATAAAGAAACACAGTCTGGTGATAAGGGAGGCAAGGATAAACCTCAACCTCTAAAGGTAAACTTGATAATTACCATGTGAAGGGACAGTTGACTTTCATTTTTCTTGCCAAGAATAATATTAAAATGAATACTCCCGTAAAGTATTTTGCTTTTTAAACTGTGTTTAGTCAAACCAAACCACAGCCCAGAGATGCCCCTCGGCTTATGAAGGCTGTCTCCTACTGACATGTCAAAGTCAGTAGAGAAGTTTGGCATCAGCTACATGCTGTAGTATTTGAGGAGAAATACTGTTGCCTAAATTGGTATGTAGAGACAATAAACAGGGAGAAATCTGTGAAACCAGAGGAAAGACTAGGACTTCAGAAGTTAACAAACTGAGAGGCAGAAGGTACCAGAAGTCTATGTCACACAGTACAACATGCACCCAGATCATTAGGTATGGTGGCACACACGAGTATTACCAGCACTCAAGAAGCTAAAGCAGGAAGATTGTAAATTCAAGGCAAGCCTGAGCTACATGGCAAGCTCACATATCAAGTAAATAAAAAAGATCCACAAAGATGAGAAGTTAAATATGAGCAGCATCAAGAGGTAGCAATGTCTCAAGAAATAACCAAAATGAAAATTACCTTTTAAACTCATTAGGAAGAGAACATACATTTTCCTTAGTTGTCAGAAACGTGTTAAGTGATAAGAAGTACAGTGCACAACACAAATTTAATAGCAGTCCAGTTCTACAAGTTTTAATCTGCAGAAAGGAAGAAGATAAAAATACAAGTTGTGATAGCCAATGACATAAACGATGCTTCTTGAAAAAAAGGGATGATCATCTCCTGTGTCAATACAGGGCAGAGAATACAATGGAAAAAGGAGAATGTCTGAGTACCAACAGGAGTTTTCCACACTAAATAGAGAAAAGGTCAGTAGATTTAAAACGAGGTCTTCCAGCCCAGCCAATCTATCTCAACCTTGACATTTTGGGTCGAGTACATCTTTGTGTAGGAGGCATGTCCTACAAATTGTAGGATATTAAATCATCATCTATACTACATACTAGTAGCACTGCCTCCTAACTCTAAACTCTACGAATGTCTCCAGAAATTATTAAATGTTTCCTGGGAATTAAAACTGTCTCACACTGAGAACCACTGATCTAAAAAGGGGTCGGGGATGGAGAATAAACTTTTAGAGATAGAAGAATCTTTTGCCATTTCTTATATATTTATCCTTAACAGTTATTTGGATTTAATGAAATCAAAAGTAAAAGAATATCAGTAACATGGTATGGTGGGTTGAACTGTGCCTCCTATTCTATCTCTAGCATTTGAACATTTGCTGGCACTGTTTAGGGAGTTTCCAGAGGTTTCCTTGAAGGAGGAAGTCACTGGGGATGATCTTAGAAAGTGAAAACTCTGAGCCACTTCTAGTTTGCTATCTCTGCTTTCTGCTTGCATCAGAAGATGTGAGTTCCCAGATTCATATTCATATTCAGACTATATGAATGCTACTTATAGCCATACTTGCCTGCCATGATGGACCTTACACTCTTAGAACTGAAAGCCCAAATAAACTCCTTATTCTGTAAGGTGCCTTTGGCATGGCAAAACAAAAGTAACTTACAGGATTTGGAAGAATGGAAAAATAAGAATTTAACAAAAATTTTTATCTGTTTAATTACTAGCCCACTTATCATATCTATCCTTCTCTTTTAAGTATGCTAAAAAGTTCTATGAAGAGAACCAGCATGGAAATTTTAGTTCATTAACATTAGTGAGTAAGTGTCAAATTACCATAGGGTTCCCATAAAAATGCATAAATATTATGTCTCATTAATTTTTTTTAATAGTGATCGTAAGTGTGAAATAGCTTGACAGCAGGCTCCAGGCATACAGTGAAATACTCATGGTATAATTTACCTATTATACTTTTTAAAATTAAAAGCACTCTTTTTCTCTTGGGAGGGATGAGGCTTAAAGCTGAGGCAAGTAGCACCCAAACTACATGATGCACTCTCATATTATTTGCCATTTCAGCCCACAGTTAAGGTCTCTAGTAGTAGGCACACACCAGTGCTAAAATAGTTTGTCACAACACTTTCTGCAGACTAATTTTAAAAAGATTGCACTTGGCTGACTATGCTAATCTGATGAGCAGCCAATCTTTAGGCAAAGCAGACTCAGGGAAACAGCAGGACAAGGTAGGTGGTTCTTGGCACTTCCCTAATCAAGAAACAATGCATATCGTGTACTTGTGTAACAGGAGACAGCATTAGTTTTCCAAAGCAGTTTTGCCTCACACAAAAGTTCACAGACAAACAGAGAATGGGGAAGGGAGGGAAGGGGAGAGGGGAGCAAAAAATGCAAAATAGCACTTGTCATGTATTCTGTTAGAAAGCACGAATGTACAAATGGGGAGAAAGCACAAATGTACAAATTGGGAGAAAGAAACGGGATGTATCACCATCATCAATGAGAGTAGTAAAGCACAGCAAGCCTTGAGGTGAGTCAGAAATTATGTAATAAGGGTCAAACTACCAAGACTGTTATTTTTAAGAACTGTGTTCATGTGGCATTAAAATCCACAGCCACATCCCTCTGTGCCCATGGCACTTTTGTAAATGGTCACATATCTTTCCCACTATTTCATGGCAGCAATTCAAAGAATTTTAACTCGGGATATTTCAGTTACATTGAAACAAACAGCCCCTGAACTCTGTCTTCTAAATTATACATAAGCATGGTGCAAATGGAGACTAGGTCCAAAACATCACCAGTCCACAGGACTACTAGTTTTTCTGGTTAATTTAGAGCAACTCCAAGGTTTAGGCTCTTAGGCAGTATACAAAATGGTGAGTTAAAACACAAATTTTTATAATCACATTGTTCCTTAATGCCAAGTTCACTGTTCCAGATTCTCAGGCAAGTTACTTAGCTGTTCTGAGCCTTTCTTGTTATCAACAACCTAATGTCTGTCAGGATAAAATATGTTAATATGCAAAGGGAGACAATCCACCATCAATCCTAGAGCATCCTTGCACATTACTGCTGGGTATGTCAAGACTGAAAGGTGATGCTGGTTTTTACAGGCTATTTCCTAGGGCTTTGTATGTAACAAGTGATTTTCAGACTAAGGTAACAGCTCCCAATCTTAGCAAAGACCAGGGTGTGTGCTTGTCACTATTAAAGTGACAAATCCCTCAAGCTCAGTGTTCCTCTGCTGTTAACACAACTAACTACCTCCACCCATCACCCAAGTCTACCCTGTAGAATTTAAGATTATGGTGAACCTGAGTATTGTGCTCACATACTGCTATTCTTCCAATGACAGTATTCTTTGTCTCTTATTTAGAAGTCTTAAGTAACCTGCAATTATCTGTAAAATGGGAACAGTGGGTAGTCAGTATAAAACCCTACACTTTGTATGATTCTTAAATATATATTTTTAATTATATGCATAGGATAGTATGTGCACATAGGATAGAGTGCAAGTGGTCAAAGAGGCTGTAAGAGGACACTGGATGTCAGAACACTCCTCAACAAGTGTTCCTAACTGACACATGATTTCCCCAGCCTATTTTGTACGGTTCTTCACAAATACATGCAATAAATCCAGAAAAGCAACCAGACTTAAAACATTGAGTATCACTGAATTATCACTAGGTAGCCTGAGTAATTGGTTATTGAAACACAGAAATGACTCAATGACTAGAATGACCTAGAATGAAGCTAATACTCTTCTAGAGGGAAAAATATGGATAAAAAAGTTTTGCCATAGTATTCACTGGACTAGAATAATCCAGAAACAAAACAAAACTATAAAGTCAGCTAGGATATTCACTTTTTAATATTCAGCCTAAAATGATTTTTCATAATTTCCACTTTCAATCTAACTGAAAGATAGATGTCTTGTATTTGTGTTAAGGCAGACTCATTACAGCTCTAAATAATCATTGACCCTTAACAGGTGGAAACTGATTGAAACCCATGCGGATCATCTATTTCTACCCTTTATTGTACAGAATAAACTGACAGCTAGAAAGATAAATACATGATGTTCCCATAAATACATTTTCATGTAAGTTTATTTCTAGGAAATCTCCTCAAATACCCTAAAACAAGCTCTTTTAAATAATAGAATGGCATACATATCCTAGTTAACTCATAGATCCTTGAAAACTCATACCAGTGTGTGAAGATAAAAAAATGCAGTTTCTACTACTTCCTGAAAACATGGTTAGTTGAATTGGAAATATCATTACATAAATATCTAACACATTCAAAAACCAATTTAACATTTAATGACAATTTTTCTACATTGATAGTCTTCAAAAAACAACTAATAAACATGACCAGAAATGTGACCATCAGCATTAGAAACATTCAAGTGACAACTGATTCTTTTAAGGAAAGGAAGGAGTTAAAAGCCAGGATCTACAATGTAATTCAATAGCATACCTTGATCCATAATTAGCTGGAACCAAACTGGAAGGACAAGTGCGGAAACCTGGACTTAAAGCCCTGTACAATCCCTACTTTCAGTTATAACTGAAACTTCATTTCATTTGATATAGAGACACAGCTACCTAAAATTTAGGATGTAGTCTCAGGACAACTCACTTTATATAAAAATGAAAGGCTTGGATCTCATGACAATTCACAAGAGCATCTGAAAACAGTTTGATAGAGCAAGGATAAGCTGTACTACAATAGTGTAAGAATTTAGAGATCACAGAACATAGGGACACCCTACTTTAGTAAAACAAATACATGAAAAATCTGAACCACACAAGCACAACATGGAGAAAATCCAGGCCCTTTTTTTGGCAGAGTAAATTTGTTCTCCCACTTAAAGACCATTAGCTATTCACCAAAGTTGGGGGGTAGGGTGGGGAGTGTAAGCTACTGTAGGGACAATGACTAACAATCTTTGAGGGCAACCTAAGAAAGGTTATATTCACTCACAAATGTGTTATATACACACTGACTCTTCTGGAAAACACTGATTTCATAATGGAAGGTACCAGACTGCAGAGCATATTATAAGAAGACAAGTCTCTGCCAAACCCATCTTAAGATTCTGTTTGTTCTCGCCTTGTATCATGGGTGTTATAAATGAAAATACATTCAAGTTATAGTACAAACTTCAAAAAAGTACAGTCTTATCAATATGATCCATGACTATGTAAAGCTCCTTGAAAAAAATAAATAATGTCAAGCAAATCACTGGGAGGACTACAGAAAGAGCAGAGCCTTACTTGATCCTTCAGCCTAGGCCCTCAATGACATGGCCATCCACATATGGGATTTTAGAATTCAAAACCAAACATTTTCAGGTATAGGGCATCACATACATAGACATGTGAAATTCTTGTTCAAAATGAATGACAAATGAAATATACCTATTCTAGAAGGCCAGAGAGATGGCTCAGCAGTTTAGACAACTTACTGGTCTTCTGGAAGACCCAAGTTTGGGTCTTAACATCACATCTGGCAGCTTATAAGTGCCTATTCTCCATCTCCAGGGATCCAACACACTCATCAGCACATAGGAACATAACAACTTGTATAACTAAAATTAATGTAAAATAAAAAAAAAATAAGTATTCTAAATGAGCCATTCAACCATGCCCTCTACTTTCCGAAACTACTGCCAGATATAAAAATGAAATGCATCACCTAACCTACATAAGACATTTGTGTGAAGTACAAAAATACTCCAGAAAGATAGACCCTTGTTATCTGCATACGTTGGCAAATGGTGTGATCTCCATAGTCTGATACCCAACCCACATAATGACACTGTTCTATTATACAATACATGTTATTAAAGGTCAAGATATAACTGCAAAATGTCTTGCTATCTGCATATAGAATCCTCCTCAATAGCCCCAGCTAGTTTAATGTGCTATTAAACATTTCAGATTTTACTAATGATTAATTTCAAAGTACATAAAACAACACATCCATATCTTTCCTTCCTTCAAGCAGAACAAAAGGAGAAAACACTAGCTGTCTATGGAGCCCTGACAATTATCACTCATTTATGTGTTTAGAGGAAAATCACCCACTTGACTGGGTCAGCAACTGCTCATTCAAGAAGGTTAAGAGCTCCTTCCTGTCTGGGCTGGTACCCTGAGTAGACCTTGGACACGAACTCGCCAGCCAGTCCCACAACACCCAGAGGAAGATCCACTCCCTGGCACTCTAACACTCCCATAATCATAGGATCAGAGGAGAGAAGGACACAACATCTGCCTGAACACTGGAAGTAACTGGGACCAGTGGGATACCCGGCACACAGGAACACTGCCCAACCAGTGGCATGGGTTCCTTCCTATCTCAGCCAGTGCCCTAAACAGAACTTGGACTCAAACACCACAGTCAATCCCACAACACCCAGAGGAAAATCCACTCCCAGGAGCTCTAAAACTCCCAGGACCACACAATCACAGGATCCCAGGAGCTTAGTCAGACCAGGACCTAAAATCACTTCTCATGATGGTGATAAAGGACTTTAACAAGGACATAAATAAGTCCCTCAAATAAATACGAGAACACAGGTAAACAGCTAGAAGTTCTTAAAGAGGAAACACAAAAATCCCTTAAAGAATTACAAGAAAACACAACCAAGCAGGTGAAGGAATTGAACAAAACTATCCAGGATCTAAAAATGGGAGTAGAAACAATTAAGAAATCACAAAGGGAGACAACTCTGGAGATAGAAAACCTAAGAAAGAGATCAGGAGTCATAGATCACCAACAGAATACAAGAGAGAATCTCAGGTGCAGAAGATAACATAGAAAATTTTGACACAACAGTCAAAGAAAATGAAAAATGCAAAAAAGCTAACCCAAAACATCCAGAAAACCCAGGACACAATTAGAAGACCAAAACTAAGGATAATAGGTATAGAAGACAGCAAAGATTCTCAACATAAAGGGCCAGTAAATATACATAACCTAAAAAAGAAATGCGCATGAACATAAAAAAAATCTACAGAACTCCAAATAGTTTGAACCAGAAAAGAAATTCCTTGTATCACATAATAATCAAAACACAAATGTGCTAAGCAAAGAATATTAAAAGCAGTAAGGGAAAAAGGTCAAGTAACATACAAAGGCAGACCTATCAGAATTATACCAGACTTCTCACCAGAGACTATAAAAGCTAGAAGATCCTGGGCAGATGTCATGCAGACCCCACAAGAACACAAATGCCAGCCCAGACTACTATACCCAGCAAAACTCTCAATTACCATAGACGGAGAAACCAAGATATTCCATGACAAAAACAAATCTACACAATATCTTTCCACAAATCTAGCCTACAAAGGATAGTAGATGGAAAACAGCAACACAAGGAGGGAAACTACACCCTAGAAAAAGCAAGAAAGTAATCTTTCAACAAACCCAAAAAAGAACATAGGTACACAAACATAATTCCATCTCTAACAACAAAAATAACAGGAAGTAACTATCACTTTTCTTTAATATCTATTAATATCAATAGACTCATTTCCCCAATAAAATGACTATCAGATTGGGTACATAAATAGGACCCAACATTTTATTGCATACACGAAATGCACCTCAGTGACAAAGACTGACAGGGCCTCAGAGTAAAAGACTGGAAAACAATTTTCCAAGCAAATGATCCCAAGAAACAAGGTGGAGGAGCCATTCTGATATTAAATAAAATCAATTTTCAACCAAAAGTTATCAAAAAAGAGAAGGAAGGACACTTCATAATGGTCAAAAGAAAAATCTAATAAGATGAACTCTCAATTCTGAATATCTATGCTCCAAATGCAAGGGCACCCACATTCATAAAAGAAACTTTACTAAAGCTCAAAGCACACATCACACCTCACACAATAATAGTGCAAGACTTCGACACCCCACTCTCATCAATGGACAGATCATGGAAACAGAAACTAAACAGAGACACAGTGAAACTAATAGAAGTTATGAACCAAATAGATCTAA
>JADRCD010071249.1:0-13074 GCA_019843815.1 Montemys delectorum | reverse complement strand
GTTTAGCATTACGTGCATGTATTATTTCAGAGTTGAACACTGGTATTAGATAAACAATTAAGGTATTTCCTGGGGAAGACTGTGTCTCCTGCTTTCAGTATTCCTTAGTTATCTATAATTTTATATTGTTTTTTTTTGGGGGGGGTGTGGTCTTTATTTTTTAGACAGGATCTCACTTTGTAGACCAGGCTGGCCAACAAACTACAGAGATACCCCTGCCTCTGTCTCCCTGGTGCTGTAATTAACAGTGTACTACCACACCTGACTAAAATTAGTTTTTATTAGAAAGTGGGCTTAGTGACATTTAGAGGAAGGAGAGAGGTCATATATAGTCTATTTTGTTCACATATAATTTTAATAATTATGATACTCCATGATTTTTCATCAATGGTAGATAGATGGGAGGGAAAAGGGGGGCATAAGGAATAAGAAAGAGAGGAGATTTATTATTTTGTTATATTAAAGCTCAGTGATGAATAAGGTATTTCCCACCCAAACCAAGGCCACCTGGCAGGTCCTTGGCAGAACTGAGCATGAAATAAAGAATATTAAGTATAAGTTCTCCTTCTAAATTAAGAATCATTTTTGTTCTTCACTGATGAGTAAAACTCATTTTTCCTTGTCTAAGCCAACTGTCCTTGAGTGTTCTGAAATGAGTGGAGAGGGTTTTTATTTTAACAATTGAAATAAAATGAGTTTCTTGCTACTATTAGCCTCTTGCTGTGTGCCTTATAATGCATTTGCATTCAAATTCCACTTCCTAGTAGGGAGCCTCACCTGGAAACTCTGGCTTTCCCTAGCCACATATTCAAATATAACTCCAGAGATGGGAAATGGTAGGATAGCTATTCAAGGGGAAGTTGGTCTTTTCATAAGATGGTAATAAGGGGCTTCTATTTGGAGGCATCGTTCATTTTCTAAAGTGTACAGCCTTGGTTCTGCTTCAGCAGAGCCCTTCCACAACTTTGGCTACTGAAAGAATATGTGGGTAAAATACCTTTGAAATCTAGAGCCACCATACATGTAGAAGCAGCTGATGCTCTTATGTCATTTATTGTCTACCTACATCTCTAATACCATATGCTACAGATGAATCATTTGACTTTTTTATTTGAGCCTTTTTCTTTTTTCCTGCGTGTTGGATGTGTCTGAAGAGTTTGGTCACATATGCTTTCTACTGAGTGCCACGTACTAGTTATTTGTCATGTCATTGTGACCAAATACCTAACACAAACAACTTAAGGGACAAAAGATTTATTGTGTCCAGGGTTCCAGAGTTTTCATTCTGTTGCGAAGAGAAGTGTGGGTAGAGTGACAAGAAGCAGAGAAAAGGGAAGAGGCCGATGCAGTATTTAGCCTTGAAGTATTTGGCTTCACTGACTGATTAATTCCAATTAGGCCCCCTGTCTTACTGTTTAGCACCTCCCAATAATGACATACTATTTGGAAGTCATAAAGGGATTAATCCATCATTGGTTCAGAGCCCTCATGTTCCGCTCAGTTCTGGAAAGTCCTTCACAATCATAACCGGAGGTTTTGCCTTTCTAATAGTCCAGGCATTTCATAAGCCAGACAAATTAGCCACTGCAGAGCATTTGGTTGTATGGGAGTCCTTTTTGCTTAATATGTGGCAACTGCATGAAGCCTTGCTAGCCTTTGCTTTCTGCTGAGTGGAACATCTAGTCTAGGAGACTTTTAAAAAAAAATCAAATTTCTCTTTCTCTTCTTCCTCCTTCTCTTCCTCTTCCTCCTTCTCTTCCTCCTCCTCTCCTCTCTTCCTCTTCCATTTTTTCCTTCTTCCCCATATCTTTCATCTCTTTCAGCCTGGACATTCTGAGTGTCTCTAAATCTAATTCCACACTTCTAAACAGATCTTTTGAATAGTCACTGATCTCTTGCATCCTCAAGATTCTTCTGTTAGTTCTATTGAAGGCTGAATCCTCTAGATAGAAAAGCCATGGTAGAAAGGCTCCCTAAACTTCGACAGATTTCTAGAGGACATTCAGAATTGACTCAAGTGATTCTTGCATCCAAGGACTTGGGATGGGAGCATTTAATTCTAGGCAATAGAGGTGCTCTAGCTTGTTATTTGGGTATAGAAAGAAAATGTTAATTATATTCAATTCTTTATAATATATAATACCTTATGTGCTACAATGTACGGTTTTTAAAATTTTTATTAGCATGTATTAATTATACCTAGTAAAGACTTTCATTATGTCATTTTAATACATGTACATAATGGATTTTGACTGCATTTCCCACCCTCCCCTCTTTATCCTTTTAAGTCCCTCTTGCTCCTGCTGATTGCCTTACTCGCCTCAACTAGTTCCATTCCTACTTTCCTGTGTGTGTGTGTGTGTGTGTGTGTGTGTGTGTGTCTATGTGTGTGAGTATGTTTTGTGCATAAGTGTATATATGCGAGTAGAGGTGTGAGTATATGTGTGAGACATTCTGAGTATGTGTGCAAGTGTGTCGTATGAATGTGTTTGTGTGTGAATGTGTGTGTGTGTATATGAGTGTATTTGTGTGTGAATGTGTGTGAGTGTGTATATGAGTGTGTTTGTGTGTATTGTGTGAGTGTGTATATGAGTGTGTGTGTGTGTGTGAATGTGTGTGAGTGTGTAGTATGAGTGTGTTTGTGTGTATGTGTGTGAGTGTGTAGTATGAGTGTGTGTGTGTGTGTGTGTGTGTGTGTGTCTGTGACTGATTTTAATTAGAGTTGCTTGCATGAACATGCGTGAAGGGTTATTTACAGAAGCATAGACAAATTACCAGTGATCACATCACTGAAGAAAATGTCTTTCTCTTACCCAGTAACCACTAACTGCCTTAGAGCCTCAGGGAAGGAGTGTCCATTTACAGCTGAGTCCTTAGGTCTCTTAGTTTTGGCTTTTTTTTTTTTTTTTTTTTTTTTACCAGTTACGAGTCTCCCACCATTGCTCATTACACAAAGAAGTTTCTCTGATGATAGGACTGATCTATAGGCATCCATGTGTTTTAACTTGTCTTACTAAATCTTCCTAACCTGGGAGGTGAGGAGGTTATTAATATTAGCACGAGGAAACAAAAAAAAAAATCAAAAGAATACACAATTTCCCTAGCATACTGTCCCAAACTTTTCCAACTGGAAGAGTAACTTTAGCACAAAGGAGAATTTACTGTTCATGTAACTGAGTGGTTCCTGACAGAACTGAGAGAAAGAATTTCCAGGTACTACAGCTTTAGAGACTAGAATACAGACTAAATAGTGCCAGGATTTTCTCTATACCCAGTTGTTTTTATTTCTTCTTGCCGCTTTTCAGATTCTTCTGCCGACAGGCTCTCTCTAGAATGGAGACTGTCCCTACTCTTACGTTGTTACAGTTCATGATCAAAGTGAGGGCTGTCTTTCCTTAAGGCATTTTTGGTAAGGGCTCCAAGTTGCTTAGCTTTTAGCCAGGTGTGACATTCTTTGGACTGATCCCCTTTTCTCAGAAAATGGAACAGTTTGGTTGGAGCATAGAATCCTGTGCTCTCACCTTTGTAGCCAGTTGGGATGGTACAACCTAATTCTCAGCTTACCAAGAAGACAAGGGAGCAATAAAAAGCAGGGATAACATTAAGAAAAGAACACTAGGAATATGGTGGGGGTGTAGAAAATACCCATTACATGCTACGAACAAAAATTGTGAAAATTCAGTTTGTTATTTCAAAACATCATACTAAGAGAACAACAAACTGGTTGATCATACAGAAGTATTTAACTTTTTAAAAGATTTATGTGTTTTTATTTTTATGTGTCTTTTTGTTTTGCCCACATGTACTTCTTGGTATCCATGGATGCTAGAAAAGGATGTCAGATCCTCTGGAACTAGAGTCATAAACAGTTTTACACAAAAGCAGTAGATTTTCTTAAATGCGGAGCCATCTCTCCAGCCCCTACACTTTAAGGAATTTTAGAAGTATTTAGAAGAATTTTTAAATTCTTAGCAATTTTAGAAGTCACAAAAAGATATAGAACTGGAAAAATAAAAAAATTACATTTCTCTGCGTAGCCCTGGCTGTCCTGGAACTCACTCTGTAGACCAGGCTGGCCTCGAACTCAGAAATCCACCCGCCTCTGCCTCCTAAGTGCTGGGATTAAAGGCGTGCGCCACCACTGCCCAGCTATGATTTTAAAATGTAAAGTTGTTTTGATAAGAGTGATATTTTTGAAGCCAAGAGAGCAACATTTCTCAACCACTGTGTTCTGATGAATATTTTACACTCCTACAAATTATTTCACTATGTGAATTATAGATAGTCATGAAGTCAAGAGCTAACACTAAGATGCAAACATTTAGTGGTTTACTTAAAGATGAAAATAACCCACTGGATGCTTAAATAACACTTTGTGGGGGGTAGATGTGTGTGTACATATGTGTATAAGGGGGAGCACAGTTGCATACATGCATATGTAATCTAGATAGGGATGTTGGGTATCTTCTCTCACCCCAAATCTCTCAATGAACCTGTATGTATGTATGTGTATATATGTATACACATATACAAACACACTTCTGTCTTGCTTAGGTAGTATCCACCCTTCCTATCACCCTTTCTCTCTTTTTCTCTACCTGGACCGCTTTCTCCTCTTGCTAATGCCTTTACCATTCTGTAATTATACATTTTATATTTCTAAGTCTACATTGTTGTTGTTTAAGTTTCCACATGAGAGAAAAAGATGAAGAAGGAGATGCAATGTTTGTGTTCTCCAGTTTGGGTTATTTGGCTTAGCTTGATGACCTTCAGTCCTATTCAAATGATATAATATTACCTTTTACTTTTTTCTATATCACCGAATAAAACTCCACTTTGTGTGCATGTGTGTAACATTTTACTTTTTTATTTATTTGTTGATGTGGGCATCTAGGCTACTTCTATATTTTATCTATTGTTAATAGTGTCGTACCAAAAAAAATGGAGGTACAGGTATCTTTGTGGTATGCTGACTTAGAACAAAATCAGGCCTGGGTTTCAATTGACATTTTTAGGGAAGCCACTAATAAGACTTTATATAAGCATAGATGTGCATTTGTTTGTGTGATTATTTGACCAATGTTTGTTCCTATCCTCACCTGATGGGATTATAAATTACATGAGGGGAATTAGATCTGTTTTCAGTAGACATTATTGATCACATCCCGGCACCTAACTATAAGTGTGCTGTAATTATGTGTTAAATGAAGAAGAGGCTAAATGGTCTTCTTGTAATATTCCTTCTTGTCATTGCAAAGATAAGACCCACTTATCCTTACACTTCTTAAATTCTTCTCACTCCCCATATCTCCTCTGTAATTCAATTTTTCTCTGTGATAAGCCATTCAATCCATGGCAGGATAGAATAATTATTTAAAACATGATTAAAATGACTAAACTCCTATACCAGTTTCTAGTTTGTTTTTTGCAAAGTTTTACTGGAAGAAGCTCTTCTAAGAAAATGTTAGCTAATCCCTGCTTTCCACAAACAGACGCATTTGTTGAGACAGCATTTTGTGTATTGCATACCTGCCTTGAACTCACCAGGCAGCCAAGGTTCACCTGGAACTATTTTTCCTGCTTCCTCTACTTCTCAAGTGCTGGCTCTGTGACACAATTCCTAGCAGAAATCCATCAATGTTCTTCTCCCTATGTATCTTTGGCCTTTCTAGTTAGTTAAGCAAATAAAATGTTCATTGTGTCTGAGACCTTGACACAAGAGTGGTGTTAGGCAACTGCTAATCTTTCCATGCCATCTTCACAAAAGAGTCTCTTTGGTTTGTAATCAGACTCAAACCATACACAGGGGATTATTTTTCACTCCTTTGCACAGTAACAGCTAAGAAAATTTTCTTTGCTTGTCACGCTTTCTCTCTTTTTATTCTTCCTCTCTCTTTCTTTCAGTGTGTCTTCTCTCCCCTTTCTCTTTCTTTCCTTTCCGTTCTTTTTCCTTCTCTTTCCTTACTTTTTTTGTACAGTACTTGACTGTATTCCCTCATACATGGCGGACACGGCATGCAGTCTGTCACTGAGCTTTGGCATCTACTTAGCATGTCTTAGCATCTTGCACAGATTACGTCATTTACTCCTCACAACTTTGTATTGTACAGAACATTACTATTATTATTTTGCTTACACAGATTAAGATAGAAAGACACAGAGGTTATGTTATATACTGTTGTCACCTTGATTTTGCAAGTACTTGGGAAGGAATGGTACCTGAGATCTTGCTCAAGAAAAAACTCTATGCTCTTAACTACTGTGCATTCTAATCTACTTGAGGTCTTTTCTCTAAAAGAGCCATCTTATTCATGATTTCTAAGTCAAAAGACACTTTACTATGGTATCCCTTTTTTTTTTTTTTTCGAGACAGGGTTTCTCTGTATAGCCCTGGCTGTCCTGGAACTCACTCTGTAGACCAGGCTGGCCTCAAACTGAGAAATCCACCTGCCTCTGCCTCCCAGGTGCTGGGATTATAGGTGTGTGCCACCACGGCCTAGCATCATGGTTTTAAAACAGGTCCACTCAATTTGAGGTTAGGATCTGGAAGAGTTTTTCAAATCTAGTGCTCTGTAGAGTGTCCCATGCATACCATTCAATTAATGAATGTCTTTATTATTGTTGGAAGTAAAATGACAGTGAGGAAGAAGAGGAAGAAGAGAAAGAAATCTTTACCAAGAGTGCAATTTCATCCTATCCCATTGTCAGAACACGGAAATACTTCTGGGTATTGGTTTCACAGTCTGGGGATCTGGTTACTTCTATCCAATTAAGCAAAAGTATAAATATATTGAAACTTTGATCACTGCTCCTTTAAAACAGAATAGAATCAAGCAGTAATAAATTAATGCTAAAATACATCAATAAGCCATTTCTATATAGCTTAAATTGAAAGAAAACATATTTCATTGAATGAAGCATGACTGTGGTGTCCAACTTGTTTTATTCAGTTTTCTGATAGGCTTTAACAGATCTCTTCAGAACGGTTCTGTCATGACTTCATCCAAAACTAATGGCTGGCTTCTTTCAACGTTTTAATCATAGTTACTCTGCTCTCTAGATAGTTCAATGGTACATTCGGACAGGCCATATCTTCCTCCCATAAATTATTCGAATGATCTGAATATACACGAACAGAAGCAAAAAACCAAAAAACCAAAAAAACAAAAACCAAACCAAAACAAAACAAACCAAAACAAAAACCCTAATTATCTAAACTCTAAGGAAAGTAAGATCTCCTCTCCTAACAGATAAGCTATCTTATTTTGTGGTCACACACAGTTCCCATTCCATTTTCTGTGATAATAACTGTACCATTGGAGTCAGCACTGACACCACTAAGTTCTTGTGTTTGTTGTACTCTGTGTTGTAATGGGCACACTTTGTTTTTACACTTGTAGTTTATCTTAAGCCTTGGTTCTTGGAAATGTATTCTAATGATACTGGTAGCTATCCCCAAATACTAGATTTGGTAAGGCTATTGGTTTAAAGAACATGCAGATGATTTGTCCAGTTCTCATCAACAGCCCCATGTTGTTTTAATGACAGAGAAACTTGTAAAACTACAGCAATTTTCAACATAGCTGGATTAACTCAAGAGTTCCATTGCTTTTTTGTATGGATGGCTTAAAGTGCTCTTGCTATAAACATATATAAAAGCTCTAGTGTTCTTTTCCATATTTTTGCAAATTATTGCACATAGAGACATACCTTATTTAGGGATCCATTCTATTACTTGCTTATTTAATCTATTGTGTATGTGTACTTTATGGGGTCCTTTGTTTCTTCCTACAGTATTGATCTTGAATATCAAACTCAAGTCATGTCGGGGTAGGTGCCTTTATGAAGTGACCTGTCTTGCTAACTCCTTAATGACCTATTTGAATTATCTTAGATTCCTGGTAGTCAGGTAGTGTATAAAGTGGGACTTTTTTTTCAGGCAAAGAAACAGTAGAAATAGGATTTATTCATTCAACAACTATTTATGCTATTGAGTTTCCTTTAATTTATTTAAGCATGTCTACTGTGTGCCAGCCTGTGGTCTAAGTGCTAAGTATACAGCAGTGGAACAATCCAGTGGGAGAAGCTCTGCTCTTGTGGAGCTTACATTTTTTTTCAATAGTTTCTTCTAATTCACTTTATATCCAGATTGAAGCCCCTCCTCCAGTTCTGTCCTTGTAAATCTCTCCCCAGAAGCTTCTATTCTTTTAGGGAGACTACAGTATAATAAAGACAGGGACTGGGGCATACTCAGTTAGTAGAATGTGTGCCTAGAAGACACAGGCTACAAACACACACACACACACACACACACACACACACACACACACACACACACACACAGAGATAGAAACGGAGAAGGAAGTTCTATATTTAGCATTGCAAAACAACAACAACAAAAACTAAATGTTCCAAGATACAAGAAGGGTATTTAGGGATAGCCTCATGATAGTGTATAGTGTATAGCATTTACTGAGATCTTAATGAAGAGAGAGCTATCAGAATTAAATTCAAAGCGAATAGCAGCCATCAAAAGAGGTTTTGAAGGAAAAGCACAGAAGCTGAAAGGGGTGAAGTAGACTGAAGGAGGAGGGAAGTGAGACAAGGCTAAGAGACAGCTGGCAACTAGGGACACTGTGTGACCCTCTAGCTGGGTCAAAATTTTTGAGTTTATAACATGATAAAAACTACTCTCAGTTTTATACTTTTTTGTTTTTGAGTTTCCACTTGTGAACCGGATGATTAATTAGGAATGTTTTATTTAGCTATCTTGATATTTAATTGTGGTGGTTGAAACAGCTTGCTTGTATCTGAATTAGCTCAGAAGTCTTCGTTTTCACAGGAAACATGATTCAGAAATAAAAAATGAACAGGAATTGATGCATGGATCAGTTATCATTGCAACAGGCTAGCTCTCAGAAGATGGCTTGGTTTTTGGCACAATAAAGTCTGACATTTAAAAAACGCTCTCAGATCTCTGATCTCATCAGACTCTTATAACAACGAAGACATGGGGAGGACAAGTTGCATGCTGAGATATAAAGAGAGGGATTTGTATAGTTTGTGCCACAATCATTCAGTACATGAGTCATCCAAGGCTAGACTCCTGACTCTAAACATACTCATTTCCCCATCCCCAAATCATTGAGTAACGTTTTGATTCAGAGGGCAACATTCTGAATCAACCAAATTATTAACTGGTTTCTCTTACATCCCAAGTGCATAAACATGTGAGCTAACAAAGAAGGAGGAGCCCCTGTTTTTTTTTTCACCTTTCGGGACTTTTGTTTGTTTTTGTATTTTTTGTTTGTTTCTCAGAGCGGAGTCATAGACAGGATGCCTGCGTAACACTCTAAAGCAGAGCTCTATTTTCGAAGAAGAGCCAGCTGGGTAGGACACTAACCAACTTGAAAAATCACAAGGGTTGACTCTTCACTGCTGACAAACACCACTCTGAAAAGATGGTAGCAGCTCAGCTCACTTTGAATCCTAGTTTGATATGTTTGCTTTGCTCAATATTTTGACAAGATAAACGTGTGTTACCCTAACCTCCGCCCATTGTATGTTAGCATTTTCCTAATGATAGTTGGTAAAAAAGTGAACGTAACCATACTGGCACAGTCCCCGTCAACAAATGAAAGCCTGACTTGCACAGGAGACAGTCGTTTCTTGGACTCTGCCAAAAAATAAAAATTGACTAACCAAGGAGAACAAAGAATTCCAGATTTCTAGATTCCATAAGTGGAAAAATACTCCGTGAGTCAGGGAACTTCTTTAAGGACAAAGTCTGAGGCCTAGTTCTCAGTTATTTCCAATTTCATGTATACTTTCTCCTATTATCTACAGCTAAATTATATGATGTACTCATATGTACCCTCCAGCCTTTAATTCCAAATCAAATGTGTCAGCTGCTCTTGAGAATGCTATATCCGGTTACACCCTTGACCTCTGCTGTAGGATGTCACCAGGCACCCTCAGACTCAAATAGCTTCCTTCCCTGCCTCAGAGGCCTGTTCTAGCATTCTGTACAGTTGTACTTAGGGATCCTTACATAGCTACCTCTTCTTCGCCGTAGGCCCAAACTGTGCTTTAAACAAAGCCTTTTACTTGCTAAAAATACTTAGAATCCATTTATTTATTTCTGTCTCCATAGACACCACTGAACATCACCTGTCACCTAGACTACTGCAACACTCCATAATCCTCTCACATCTATGTCCACTCCCTTTCCATCTGTTCTCACTGTGATGAATGCTAGAGTACCCTCATGTTAAAACTGCCATAGCTTCCTTCTACCATGCTCTGACCCAAAACTGTTTTTTTTATGCAAATGCCTTATTTAACAGTTGCAGGTCATTCCATGGGCTAAGCAGTGGATATCCAGGATCCTACCAGCAGCAAGGTCAGCGCAACCTCCCAGCTTCTCTTTCTGACTCCAATAGGGTGAGCTCATTGCCCTCTCGAACGGGGCATTTGACATTTCGGATGATAGAGTGGCTGGTGTCGTGCATAAATTCCACTCGTACCTGTATGCGCAGTCCCTGTGAATCGGTCCTGCCCAGCACTTTGGTTACCCTATCAGCTTGATGGGCTGCACCGTGACTCATGTCCATGATGGCGGCCATCTGGTGGAGAGGCAACACAAAACTCTTGAATGTAGCTTACCAGGCCCTGCATGATCTGACATGTTTCTACTGCAGCCTCATTTTGAGCCCCTTTAATCTCCACACCATCTTTAATTAAAAACAATACAAAACTAGAGTCGCCTTACATACGTCAAACCAGCCCCACAGTACAATAGCCCAGTCTCAATCTTCTGAGATGACAGGTATGGGTCATCCAGTCCCTTGATCTTTACATTTGTAGCCATTTTGCTCCCTTTTGATGTAGAGCTTTTGTGTATTTTGATGTCGCTATTAGAATTGAGTGCTTATTTTCTTTATTTCCCAGCTCTCTCTTAATGATCTTCCAGATTCAAGTTTAAGAAACTTAAATAAGATACTTAAGATAGCATCCCTTTTTTTTAAAAAAAATATTTATTTATTTATTTATTTATGTTATGTATGTGAGTACACTGTAGCTGTACAGATGGTTGTGAGCCTTCATGTGGTTGTTGGGAATTGAATATTTAGGACCTCTGCTTGTTCTCATCAACCCCATTTGCTCTGGTCGGCCTGCCTCTCTCTGGTCAACCTCACTCAAGATAGCATCCCTTGGTTCCCTGACTAGGCCAGTGGACCTGTTATAAGGTGTCACAGCACTGTGTGGTATGGCTACTTGATAGTTTTTTTTATTACTATTCAACAGGATTTATAAGCTGGGTGGTGGTGGCACCCATCTTTAATCCCGCAATTTAGGAGGCAGAAGCAGATGAATCTCTGTGAGTTTGAGGCCAGGCTGGTCTACAGAGTGTGTTCTAGGACAACCAGGGCTACACTGAGAAACCCTGTCTCTGGAAAACAACAGCAACAATAGCAACAACAAAAGCAGCAGAAGCAGCAGCAAAAGAAAGGAATATATAGACCAATATCATGGAGTGGGCAGTCAGCTGAAAAGAGTCATAGCCCTTGCCTTCCTTGACAAAGGCAACATCACTAACTCTTTAGCAAAGTTTTTTTCCCCCATTCTCTTTTGTCCACCCTCTATCTACATTTCTTTTCTTCTTTTTTCTTCCATTTGCCTTCCATGTTTTCTATTATGCCATTGTAGTTTCTGAAACAGAGTTATACTATGTACTGCAGGCTGAGCTAGAGCTCAGGCTGGCCTTAACCTCGAGATCCTCCTGTCTTTACCTTCCAGGAGCTGAGATTATAGTCATACCCCAGCCCCAGACTTTCTTTCTAAGAGACTATGTGGATCCTGCCTCTAAAAACAGCCAAACTACTTCCTGCTCTGTCAAATCACACAGTAAAGGGGTTTTTGTCTATCTAAAAAAAAAAAAATAGCCCTTCCAAATTGCCCACAAACTAAGGGGCCTCAGTTTTGGAGAGCCAGCCTTCCTTCAGAAAAGCCCTAGAGCTGGTGTTCTCGGTCTTCGTGTGTTACTATATGACTCCACTCACTAGATGCAAGTTTCTTGAGGTCAAGATTCCACCATGGGTTCCCAGTACTTATCACAAAGCACACAGCATTTTCCTAATAAACACTTATGGAATGAATAACTGGATAAGTTCCAGTAAAATGGATTAGTACCTTTTTTTCACAGATACTAAGTAATGGATGTTTTCAGCTTTTTAATCCTTCCATAAGCTGTTCAGACTGAATTGCATATCCATGCCCAACTTCAGATAGCTTCCTAGGTTTTGTAATGGTATCTCCTATGACTGAAACAGAGTGAGTGCTCCGGCCAATTTAAATACCAGTGTAATGAGAAGAATAAACACAGTTGTGTAACTGGAATGCCTAATGTAAATAATTGAAAATATTGTCAGCTAATTGTGCTATTGGACTAATTAGTTTTAATTTTTTCATTGTGTTTTCCCTTCTTATAGATAATAGACCCCTTCCTTCCTTCCTTCCTTCCTTCCTTCCTTCCTTCCTTTCTTTCTTTCTTTCTTTCTTACTTACTTACTTTCTTTCTTTCCTCGAGACAGGGTTCTCTGTATAGCCCTGGCTGTCCTGGAACTCAGTCTGTAGACCGGGCTGGCCTTGAACTCAGAAATCCACCTGGATAATAGACTTTTAACAAACAGAAAGTACTGAGTTCTTACATGCACCCTGACCCTGAACGTGCACACTATCCCATCACTAACACCATGCTCCTAACTAGAGCTTTGCGACAATTGCTGAATCTACACTGATGCATCATTATAGCCCAAATCCAACAGGTGACTTTAGGGCAAACTTATATTATTGAACAGTCTCCTTACACAAAGGATACTGCAAGTTTTTATTGCAAATGGAGTTATACTTACTGGATAACTTTCTCTGTACCCATTGATGACTGATATGATTGACTCATTTCCCTCTCTTTTTAAGCTTGTTGTAGAAATGTATTACATTTATTGATTTTCTAATATTGAACCAGGCTTATAGTTCTAGTATAGATCCACTGGCTATGGTGTATAATTTTTG
>JADRCD010071248.1:0-10632 GCA_019843815.1 Montemys delectorum | reverse complement strand
TTTATAGGTAGAATGAATCAAGTAGAAGTCTGAGTTATCAGGACTCAAAGGTAAAATAGAGGATCATGATCAAATAAGCAAGGACTATGCACAAAATTAAAAGATAGGAAAGAAACACAAAGGAAATGTGGGAGATTATGAAAAAAAAACCTTCAAATTACAAGCATAGATGAGGGAGGAAAATTATCAGCTGATGGCATAGACTAGCACTTTGACAAGATCATAGAAGAAAACTTCCCCTAAACTAAGGAAACAGATATCCATGCAAATATGAGAAGGATAGAGAACATCAAAAAACAAATGCTATGCCATACTGTTGTTAAAACATTAAGAATATATAACAAAGAAAGTGTTTTGAAAGTCACAAGAGAAAATAATGGAAGTCACATATAAAGGGGAACCCATCAGAGTAACAGCTAATGGAAACATTGAAAGCCAGAAGATTCTGAAGCAATGTGTTCCAAGTTCTAAAGACTATGATAGCCAATCTAATATAACATATTCAGTGAAACTATAAGCTGAGAGTGAAGGAGAAAGAAAATGTTTCTACAACATACACCGCTTACAAAATAATTATATCCAGCAAATCAAAATTAATGAAAATACAGGAAGCATTATTTTGGGCTTAAAAGAAGAATTAGCAAAGAGAATGGAACTGTTATGCCCAGAATACAGGGTCCCTAATGATGACCAGAGACCACCAGGAATCTAACACGTATGCAAAAGCAAATAGTCTTTTTCAAGCTCCAGCTTGGACCCTCCAATCTCTCAAACTCAGTGCATAGTGTGGAAGGTACTGAGTTGGCACAAGCCTTGCATTTTTATCATAGTTGCAGCAGGGTAATGGACTTTCTATCTTGGCAATCACATGATTGTTTGACATTTGTTTGGTGCATTTCTATTGGCTAGAAATAATTTCAGCTTGGTAGGAACAATGTTTGCTAGCTTAATCAATCTATTTTGAAACATTAAGTACTTTCCCCTTAAGAACTGATTGGTTGTTTCTAGGGGTAAAGTGGCTGTTTGTTTAGGTGAATTATGATTGTTGCCAGAGTGACATATTTCCTGGAACAAGTTGGGATTTTTGCAGAAGCTGAATTCACTCTAAGGGCAAGTTAATCATAAAATGATGTCTAAAAGCAAAATGGGATTTGTAATGTTAAATTGGGTCCTTCAGAATGAAATGCAAAGCCATAATCATTACAACAA
Source organism: Montemys delectorum (assembly GCA_019843815.1). Lineage (NCBI taxonomy): Eukaryota > Metazoa > Chordata > Mammalia > Rodentia > Muridae > Montemys > Montemys delectorum. The sequence goes on along the minus strand of JADRCD010071248.1, from coordinate 9,423 downwards.
AAAATACCACTAAGAACACAAACACCACCACCAAAAATCGACAATAGGGTGATTATAATTAATACAAACATTTCCCTAATAACTTTAAATATAAGTGGTCTCAATTCTCCATTCAAAAGACATAGATTAATTGGATTAAAAACAAAGTCCATTTATCTATTGCCTTCAAGACATCTTAGTTTTAAAGATAGGCACCTCCTTGGAGTGAGAAAATGGACAAAAATATCCCAATGATATGTGACTAAGAAACAAGTGGGCATCACTACTTAATACCTGACATAATAGACTTCAAACTAAAACTAATCAGAAGTGATAGAGAGGAACATTTTATGCTAATCAAGGGACCAGTTAACAAAGAAGACATTACTATCCTAAACACACAGAAAGTAACTCTGTTACCTAATTTCAGAAAACAAACAAACAAATAAAACTACTACTGAATTTAAAGACACAGCTTACCATCAATATTAGTTTTAGTAGCTGATTTCAGTACCTTACTTTTTCTAATATATAGGCCATCTGGACAAAAACTTAAAAATGAAACATCTAAATTAGTTGTCAACAATCATCAAATGGACTTAACATATATGTACAGATTTTTTTTCTAAAATACTAATACATAGGGTACTGAGCAGCACATTGAAACTTATCCAAGTAGATTACATCCTGGGATGCAAAACCAATCTTTAAAAATTCAAAAATATTGAAATCATTCCTTGTTTATATATATATGACAACAATGAAATAATTGACCAAAACAAAATCTAGTAAATAAGCAACTAATGGGGTTTAAACAACTCATTACTGAATGATGAAATGGGTCAAAGAAAAAGACAAAACAAAAGAATAAAAACTTCCTCAAACTAAATAAATATGCAAAATAACAAATCTACAAGACATATTGAAAGGAGTTCTACTATGGAAATATTTAGCTTTAAAGTGCCTACCCATGAGGGGCCTCTTCCTTTTGAGAGAAGTGGAGGGGATTTAGGATGAGGGACTGTGTGCAAGTATGTGGGGGTTCTGGGAGGACACAAGGGGCTGCAATGATGATGTAAACTGAATAAATATATAAATTAATAGAAAAAGAAGATAAATAAATGGCTTAATAATACCACCTTCAAAAAATTGTGGGAGGAAAAGTAAAAAAATCAAACCTATTAAACATCAAGAAATAACAAAAATTAGAGTAGAAATCAGCAAAATAGAAAGAAAGAAAAAATACAAAAAATTAATAAATTTAAGAGATAAACAAAATTTACAGACCCTTGCCTCAACTATCAAAAAGAAAAAAAAAAGAGAGGACTCTCCTTAACAAAATTAGAAATGAGCCGGGCAAGTTGGTGGTACATACCTTTAATCCTAGCACTTGGAAGGCAGAGGCAGGCGAATTTCTGAGTTCTCAGCCAGCCTGGCCTTGAGAGTGAGTTCCAGGACAGCCAGGGCTATACATAGAAACCCTGTCGCGAAAAACAAAAACAAAAACAACAACAACAACAACAACAACAAAAAAAAACCAAAAAATCAGAAATCAAGAAGGAAACATTACAAGAGACACCAAAGGAAATCATAATACTATAAGGGAATATTTTAAAAACGTGAACTCCATTAAGCTGGAAAACCTAAAAGAAATGGATGAATTTCTAGATTTAGTCAAACCACTAACTAAAGCAATTAGAAATCAACAACTGAGAGAGACTAATAACAAATGAGATCAAAATATTAATAAAAAGCCTTCTAGCTATGAAAATTCCAGGACCAGATGTATTCTCAGGAGAATTTTACTAGACATTCAAAGATACAGACAAATCTTCTTAATGAAAATAGCAACAGACACAGAATTCTAAAACTCCTTCTATACAGTATCACTTAAATAACCAGACCAGATGAAGAAACAACGACAGCAACAACAAGCTATAGGATAATATCCTTGATGAACATGTAAATAATAATAAATAATAAACAACAAACTATAATAAACAATAATAAATAATACTTAGACTAAAAATAGTTTAAAAGGCAGGCATAAAAATGTTATACATCATCACCAAGACTATTTTGTGCCTGAAATGTGTGGACAGTTCAACATATGTAAGTCAATAAATGTAATAAACAATATAAATGAAGTGTAAAAATTACATGATCATCTTAATACACATGGATAAAAGGCCTTGACAAAAATTTCACATCCTTCGTAATAACATTACTAGAGAATGTAGGGACAGAGTGATCATACCTCAACACAATAAAATCTATATATGAAAAACCCACAACCAGCATCATCCTAAATAGAGGAAAGCTTAAAGAAATGCTTTCCTAAAGTCAGGAATGAGGTAGGATGTCCAATATTTTTACTGTTTTCCAATATTGTGCTCAAAATGCAAGTTGAAGTAATAAGAGGGAAAATTTAAAGGGAAACAAATAGAGAATGAAGTACTCAAACCATCCATATTTGTAGATGATATATTAGGATACATATTAAGTACCAGAATACTTCTGAAAATGATCAACAATTTCATCCCTATGGCAGGACACAGAATCAACTTGCACAAACCAATGGATTTTCTTTACACCATCAATAAGCATACAGAGAAGGAAATCCTGGGCACCATCCCATTTAACAATAACCTCAAGGAAAATAAAATAGCGAGGAGTAAACACTATCCAGAGTAGTAAAGGACATCTACAATAGAAAAACTAAAGCTCTTAAGAAAGAGATATGAAAAGACAGTAGAAAGGAAAAGGCATTTCATGCTCATAGAGTCATAGCTCTAACATTGTAAAAATGAACATTCTGCCAAAAGCTATTTATAGATTCAGTGCAACACTAATAATAATTTTATCTCATTTTTTTCATAGAAATAGAAAAAAAACTATCCTAACATTGATATGGAATCACAAAAGACCAGAGATAGTCAAAACAATCCTGAAGAAAGACAATACAACTTGGGTAGATTGTAATTCCATGTCTTAAAATATGTATTACAGAGCCATAATAATAAAAACAATGTGACATTGGCAAAAAAACAAAAAAGAAAAGAAAAAGAAAAAAGTAAAAACAACAACAACAAAAAGAGACATGTCAGCAGGATAGTGGCGACACATGCCTTTAATCCCAGCACTTGGGAGGCAGAGGCAGGCGGATTTCTGAGTTCAAGGCCAGCCTGTTCTACTGAGTGAGTTCCAGGACAGCCAGGGCTACACAGAGAAATTCTGTCTCAAAATTTAAAACAAAAAAGAGAGAGAGAGAGAGAGAGAGAGAGAGAGACAGAGACAGAGACAGAGACAGAGAGAGAGACATGTCTACCAGTAGAAGACCCAGACATAAGTACATGACAAAGACTCCAAAAAGATGGTGGAAAAAAGAAAGCATCTTCATTAGATTATGCTGGGAAACTAGATGTCTTCATGCAGAAAAGCCCAATGTCTAGAGTTCACATCGTTTTGAGTACAAGACTGCTTAAACCTCTGGCTTCTGTTGTAATTGCTTGTGATATGAATAAACTTGTAGGTCTTGTCCATGTTAATAATCATTATAATGTACAATTAAATGATTAAGATAAAATTTTTGTTGGGCATTTTTCTCACAAAGAAAAAAGGGAAAGTAAATAAGACACTGTAAGCATAATTATGGAAATTAGTAGATATGGGATGTTTGAGGGCAAATAAACTAAACCTATGTATAGCAGTGGACTTGGTAAACTATTCCCATGTATATCTGCACTAATAGTTGCAGAACTACTATTTATTCATATCCATACTATACAAATAGAAATGGACAGTGGGTGGTAGGACCTGGGTTCTTTACTGTAGGAGTAGATGATTAAAGATAAGCAAGGGAAAGAGGCTACTGTAGTCTATGTAGAAAAAGAATGAAGTTGCGTTTTCTAGTGCCATACCCAGTAGAAATATTCTTAGATAAGATGATCTAACACTATGAAGAATTCACTGAAGATGAGCCTAAAACATTTTATAGTACCAAGATGTATAGAAAAGCTAAAGCAATGTAAAAATAAATAAAAGTAACATTTAAGCAAGTGTGTCAAAAGGGCAGGGGAGCGAAATGATAGAAACAACAATGTTTAAAGCTGAAACAGTTTGAGCAGAAGAAAATCCAGAATACTATCCTTTGATTTATGAGGAAAGTTGACATACACAATGATAACTCACAATATCAGCACCTTTACTATATATGAAATGATGAAAATGATACTTTAACTCTGTACTATTCTTCCCAAGTGTTTAATAACCCAGACCAATTACAATGCAAACATTATACCAATTATAATGAGGCCGTTCTATAAAGTATGTGACTAGTACTTCTTGAAACTGTCAAGATATTCATTAACCAGAGAGAGCCTAAGGAAGAACAGCAAATTAAATGTAATTTTTTTTACTCCCAAGATAAAAGTGTCTCTATTGCAACTTGGGAATATCTTGTCAGACCAGTTATTGTTGTGGTTCATAAGCTTTACAGCTATGCAGTACTGTTAATTGCTTTTCTCCCTTGGCAGCTTGCATAACACCTTATAATGTTATGAGAACTAGTGCTCAGTAAGGAGGCTTCCAGGATATTTTCTGCTTAATTTCTCTAAGGCTGTGTCATGTAAGTCTATACTGTCTTCAATAATGAGTGCTTACTACATTCATGTTCTGAAAGGCCACCATAAGAAATGGCCATATTTACATTGGTTTTAAAGTCTCTTGTACCCCCTTAACCAACAATTCAAAGGGAGCATTCACTTGCCTGATGCTTCGGTTTTTGTTAGGTAATCTGTGGCTCTTGTGGGAAGTATTATCATCCTAAGTGGCATAACTACATTTAAATCTTACATATAAGAACTGTAGGAATGAATTAGTGATTAAAAGTGTGTGGTGCTCTTGCACATGACCCATTGGTTCTCAGCACCCACATGACTGCTTATAACAATCTATAGCTCTTGGTAGGAGGTCCAGTATCCTCTTCTTATGCTTACTTATGTATATATGCATGCATGCACATATGTTATGTGTTTTAAATACACATATAATAATCTTTATCTATGACTTTTTCAAATATTGTTGATGTATATATTTCTTACCTCCCTCATCTTGGGTATTTGTCTACCTCTCTCTTCCACTGTTGAAATCATCTCCCACTTTTCCCACTTCCTCATTTCATAGCACCACTATCCTACTCTCCTCCTATCTAGAAAACCTTCTCCTCCCCACTCCCTATAGGCCCCTTGTCTATGTTACTGGCTTCTGTGGGTATATACTTAAATTTGAAGATTTGGGTCTAGGATCCTCAAATAAGATAGAATATCTAATGTTTGCCTTTCTGGGTCTGGGTTATTTTACTCAGTATATGTAACTGTTCTATCTATTTATATAAATTGTTCATAATTTCCTTTAAAATCTTTATCTTTAATTAATTTTTGAAGAAATTTTATCATGTGTATGGATGTTTTCATACACACGTATCTGTTCACCACTGGAGTGTTAGTGCCCTCAGAGGCCAGAAGAGGGCATCATATTCCCTGAAACTAGTTACAGAGATTGTGAACTACCATCTGGGTCCTAGGACTCGAACTTGTTTCATATGGAAGAGCAGCCAGTGCTCTTAACCATTGAGCCATCTCACTAGCCACTGGAATTCTATTTTTAAAAATTTGTTTGTCAGTTTCATACACCTATATAATGAATTTTATTTCTAAAAAGACTTCCTACTTACATTTAAAAAGGACAAGTCACCCCAGAGAGAAGTAATGTGCTGATTAAAGAGAAGAGGCCAAAAACTCAAGTGACAGCAGATGCTGGCAAGGAAGTGGAGAAGGGGGGAACACTCCTCCATTGCTGGTGGGATTGCAAGCTGTTACTACCACTCTGGAAAAAAATTGGAAATAGATCTACCTGAAGACCCAGCTATACTGCTCCTGCACATATAACCAAAAGATGCTCCACCATACCACACAGATACATCCTTCATTATGTTCATAGTGGCATTATTCTTAATAGCCAGAAACTGGAAGCAACTCAGATGCCCCTCAACTGAAGAATGGATGCATTAAATATGATTCTTTTACACAATGGAACATTACTTGGTGATTAAAAACGAGAACATCATGACCTGTTCAGGCAAATGGATGGAACTAGAAAATATCATCCAGAGTGAGGTAACCCAGAGCCTAAAAGACATACATGTTATGTGCTCACTGTTATGTGGATATTAGCCCAAAAGTAAAAAATACCCATGATACACTCCACAGATACTAAGTTAAACAAGAATTAAGGCCCAAATGAGGATGTTTCAATCCCACTTAGAAGGGGAAACAAAACAATCATGGGAGGCAGAGGTTGTGGGGAACAGGGTGGGAGTAGGGAAGGGGAGCAGAATTGGAAGACAGTATAAAGGTCTGGGGAGAGACAGAAGGATGAAAGGAAATCTGCAGCTTCTAGGTGTGTTGGGGCTGAGGGGAATCTCTAGGAAGTCTCAAAGACCTGGCCTGGGGGAAGCTGCTAGGAGTCAGTGTGGATGTTCTTAGCCAAGATGCCTAACTGTAGGGACATGGAACCTTAAGACTTCACTTCCTATAGCCAGGCAGAACCCCCAATGGAAGGATAAGGATACCAACTCATCCACAAAACTTTTGACCCAAAAATTATCCTGTCTAAAGGAAATATAGAGGCAGAGATGGAGTAGAGACTAAAGGAATACCAACCAATAACCCACCCAACTTAAAACCTTTCCCGTAGTTTGTGGATTGTATTTTGTGTATTCTGATCTTCTGGGCTAATATCCACTTATCAGAGAATGCATACCGTGTGTGTGTTCTTTTGTGATTGGGTTACCACACTAAGGATGAGTGCTGGATGACAGGAGCCTGATATAGCTGTCTCCTGAGAGGCTCTGACAGTACCTGACTAATACAGAAGTAGAGGCTCACAGACATCCATTGGACTGAGCACAGGGTCCCTAATGAAGGAGCTAGAGAAAGGACCAAAGGAGCTGAAGGGGTTTGCAGCCCCTTAGGACGAACAACAATATGACCTAACTAGTACCCTCGAGCTCCCAGGGACTAAACCACCAACCAAAGAGTACACATGGGGGGACTCATGGCTCCAGCAGCATGTGTATTGCAGAGGATGGCCAAGTCACTCATCAAAGAGAGGAGAGTACCTTGGTTCTGTGAAGGTTCTATGCCCCAGTGTAGGGGAATGCCAGGGTCAGGAAACGGGAGAGGGTGGGTTGGTGAGCAGGGGGAGGGGGAGGGAACAGGGTTGTTTTTGTTTGTTTGTTTTTTTGGATGGGAACCTGGGAAAGGAAATATTATATGCCATGTAAATAAAGAAAACATCTAATAAAAAAATTAAAAAAACAAACAAACAAAAAACAACAACAGCAAAAACCCTTTCCCACGGGTAAGCACCAATCCCTGACATTATTAATGATACTTTGTTATGCTTGCAGACAGGAGTGTATGTTAACCTTTCTCTGAGAGGCTCCAGCCAGCTGCTCACTGAAACAGCTGCAGATACTCACAGGCAAACACTGGACAGAGGTCGTGGTCTTTTATAGAAGACTTGGGGAAAGATTGAAGGCTCTGACAGGGATCAGAAGCCCACCAGAAAACCAATAGAATCAACTAATGTGGACTGTAGGAGTTCTCAGAAACTGAGACATCAATCAAAGAACACACATAGGCTAGAATGGGGCCCCTGGCACATATAGCAGACATGTAGTTCAGTCTCCCCATGGGTGCCTCAACAACTAGAATGAAGGCTCTCCCTAAAGCTGTAGCCTGACTCTGGTATTTTTTCCTGAACAGAACTACCTTGTCTGGACTCAGTGGGAAAGTATGTGCCTAACCTGACAGAAACTAGATGTGCCTAAGTGGGGGAATACTCAGCAGGGGAGAGGTACCCTCTCAAGGGAGAAGAAGAGGGGGAAATGATTCTATGAGGGACAACCAGGATGGGGACCAGCATTTGGTATATAAATAAACAAAACAAACAAACAAACAAACAAACAAATAAATAGATTTTTTAAAAGGTTGTATATCTGGTACTTTGCTCCTGCATGTTCCATTACATGAATTCCTGGTGAAGATGTGTTTCTAGTATATCTCTGCAATTTGGCTTCTTCCATATGCTAATCTTGATGCTTCAATCTTTAGTCCTTATTCTCTTTCCATGGTATAAAGGAAAACTTATCTTGCACACCATTAAGCTGTTATCCTCTGTTTCTCAAGTATATTTAAGATTCAGAAAACCAAGACTACTGCTTTAATGAAATTTACATTGCTCTGCATTTTGGTTCATTATTTATCGTCTTGTTTCAGTTTCATGTAGCAGCAAGAAACTGTTTTGAAGCATTTAACATATATATACATATATATGTATATATGTATATTTTTAAAAGGAAAGTTGGTATAATTCTGCTCTTCACTTATTTACTTATTTCATTAACTTTATTAATAACTTGCTATGAAATATTTTCTTTTCATGAAAGTATTTTTAATTTAATGAATATTTATAAATCACTCAATTATTAAAGAGACTTTGTTCTCACTTAAAATTTCTAAGAAAAATATTTTACTGTTTACATTTTAAATAAAGATTTTCAGTCAGCAAAGTTTTTATGCAATTCATCACTAGAAGAAAGTCATTGACACTTAATTTTATATAAAAAGAAATAATCTAAATCAAATCTTCTAAGTACAATTTAGAGCATGATAAAAACACTGGTATGTAATAGCAGTCCCTTTGCTAAGTAAAGGGCATGATTATGAAACATTTAGGAGAAAATTAAATTACTTTTCAAGTTTTAAATATAGGTGAAAAAGTATTTGATCAAGACATAAAAAGAGTTTACCTGCTGATAATGAAAAGTTCATTTTGATCCATATGGCCAGAAAAGTAATTATAGTCTTTAATTTCAATAAAGCAATCTACTAAATTGGACTAAAGAAAATGATAGGAAATTATAATGCTTTAATGGAAATTTGATAAAATTGTGAAAAGGTGCTTTTGCTTATTAAAGTGCACTGATTTGTTCATCTGTAGAACAAAAATCATAGTACAAAAAATGGTAAGAAATGTTCTTAGTTTCATTTTACTGTGAATAAAACTACCTTTATTTTGTTTTTATTCCTGTCCTTCAGGAAAGTTTTTAAAATATAGCTGTTGTGCTTCCAGCAATGTTTATCATTTACATTTTTATTGAAGTTTGAGGAGGATTAAGGGCTTTAAATATTTTTTCACCTAACATTAAACAACAGGAAAAAACATCAATCATTATCCTCATGTAAGCATATATTCAAAGAATGCACTTCATGTTGTGTTTCTAGGTATCAGTGTTATACCTTAAGTAATGGTGCTCATGGGAATCAGGCAGGATATGGACGTCACTTTATTAAAATTAAATGGATAATATCATATAGA
>JADRCD010071247.1:0-13532 GCA_019843815.1 Montemys delectorum | reverse complement strand
GGCAGAGATTAACTATGGAGCAGAGATGGAAGGAAGGACAAGCATATAGCTATCTCCTAAGAGGCTCTGACAATACCTGACTAATACAGATGTAGAGGCTCACAGCCATTCATTGAACTGAGTACACGGTCCCCAATGAAGGAGTTAGAGAAAGGTTCTATGGAGCTGAAGGGTTTGCAGCCCCTTAGGACGAACAACAATTACTAACTAGTACCCTCAGAGCTCCCAGGGACCCAACCACCAATCAAGGACTATACAGGGTGGGACTGAATGTTCTGGCAGCATGTGTATAGTAGAGGACTGCAAATTTGATCATCAGTAGGAGGAAAGGACCTAGGCCTTGTGAAGGTTCTGTGCCCCAGTGTAGGGGAATGCCAGGGCCAATAAGTGGGAGAGGGTGGGGTGACAGGCATGGGGAGGGGGGAGGCAAAAAGGGGTTTGTTCTTGTTTTTGTTTGTTTGTTTGTTTGTTTGTTTGTTTTGGAGGGGAACCTGGGAAAGGGAAAGTGTACATGTAAATAAAGAAAATACCTAATTAAAAAAACAAACAAAAACAAAAAAAATAAAATAAAATAAAATAAAATGTTATTTTATCGATCACTTCCAAAAAAAAAAAAAAAAACTGGCTTTACGATCAAGAACTGGCTTTATGGTCGCAGGTCGCCTCTGAATCCAGAGATGACTGTGACATCACCCCTAGGCGACCACAAAAGGACCCATGCATCTGTTGCTATGGCAATCACCATACATTCCCAGTGTCCACCTGATCTACCTGCCCATCTTTACCTTGCATGTGTGATTACATCGTGGTCCAAATAAAAGGCAGAACCCATTGTCCTTCTCTCTCTTTCCTCCTTCTTCTTTGTCACTTCCCTTTTGTCTCCCTTCCAACCCCCCAAATCTCCAATAAACTTCTCTCCTGTGGAACTGTGCTGTCCTTGTGTGATCTATGTGGACAAGCTGCCATTCTAACACAACGCTTAGATCTTCATGCTTTCCTGGCAAGCGCTTTACTGCATGAACTACTGCCCCAGCACCCCCAAACAAGATAAAACTTTAAAAGATTTAGTTCAAATGTGTTCAGTCAGTAAATGTTGAGTACAGACTATTTAAACTAGCTAAGTTATGCTGGTCACTTTCACACACACATACCCCACCCAACACGCTATTCTGACCACCTGTTCCTGTGCCTAGTGTTCACACTTAATTATGATTTTCCTACTGCCATCCTATGGGAGGGTTACATTTTGGTCATATTTGAGTATCCCATGTCATACCACATTGGTTAATTTGTTCTTTCTTGAAATCCTTTTGTTGCTTTCACCGTGGGTTTTGTGTTCCACTTTTGCTATTTGTTCTTATTTTTTTCCTCTGTCTTTAAACTTCTCATTGTTGCCAGGAGTGGCAATAACCCATACACCATGGGCAGAACGTACTTACAGCAACCACATAGCCAGTGACATGGGAGCCAGGAAGTCAGAGCCCCAAGACAGTGGTATGGGAGCTCGGGTTCCAAGAGACTAAGTATGAACATGAATATGTAGCAAGATTATCTGCGAAACCTAAGAAGATGTCCCGCATGGTGAGCGTGCATCCATCTGACAAGAGTCTAATGCATTTACTTTGAACCCGTGAAGGACTGTAGAAGTCATACAAGCTGATCATGTCGCCTCTTTCTATAATGAGGCATATCTTTATGCTCACACGCTTTTTTGTTTTGGTTTGGTTTGCTTTTAAAGATTCATTTTATTTATTTATTTTATGTATATGAGTACACTGTAGCTGTACTGATGGTTGTGAGCCATCATGTGGTTGCTGGGAATGAATTCAGGACCTCTGCTCGCTCCGGTCAAACCCGCTCACTCCGGCTCTTAACCTCTGAGCCATCTCTCCAGTCATGCTCACATGTTTTATGTAAAAACTTTTCTTGTCATAGTTAGCATCAATTGTTATCATGACATGCTTGGGAAGATAAAACCTCAGTTGAGGAATTGTCCCCACTAGACCAACCTGTGGACACATCTGTGGCACATTTTCTTGAGTCCTAATTGTTGAAAGAAGGAGGACTGCAAGGAGTGCTACTCTTGGCAGTTCAGACTGAGAAATATAAGAAATATATTGTATTAATATATTATTAATTAATATATATAACCGAAATTCTGAAAAGGTTCAGTTGGAAGAGTATTAGACTTAAAAGGGGTAGATGAACATGAACCTTCCAGCAAGCCAGTAAGCAGCATTTCTCTGTAGTCTCTGCTTCAGTTTCTGCTTCCAGCTTCCTTTCTGAAGCCTTGTCCTCGCTTCCCTGAATGATGAGCCGTATTCTGTAAGCTGACATAAACCCTTCAAGGCTCTATTGGTCCATTTCTATGTGGAAATGAAACCTTTGCTTTACTGGGACAATGGATGCTCATTACCTGAAACTGGATACTCAACTGTGATTAAAAAGAGACTGACATTGTTTGGAAATATTTTGTTAGAGTCAGCACACAGAATATGAAGTTCAAGAGAGACCAGTGCTACACAGTATACTTACAGCAGAACCTGGAAAATAATGTATAAGACTCCCCTAGACAGTACTGGTTTGAGCAACATGAAAGCAGCAGCATTGAAGCAAGGTCAAGAAAAGAAGGTGAGGCTTGGCATCATGTGGCAGAGTCAGAGTCCTTGAAGAAAAACCAGGAAATCATTGATGCAGCCTGTTTTGGTGAATACCTCACAATTTTGAAGATGCCAAGACATTGAGATAATCTCCAAGGACCACAGCAGGTGTTGAGCCTACTAGACAAGCTATGGGTGTGTTTCAGACATCTGAGCTGCACGAATGGGCCTAACAAAGTCCTTTGGAACCCAGAATATCATAAGTGAGTCCCACTTGTAAGGCACTAAGCTGTTTATGTTGTTGGATATTGATTTGGTTTTGATTGAATTGTAACAGAATCGTTATTCTTCCCTTTTAGAATGAGAAAGTATAGGACTTGGTTTTGATTTTACAGGAGCCCACATTCAAGGGACTGTATTATTTTAAAAATACATTGCACTTTCAAAGCACTGGAAGTTTTAAAGACTATTGAATTTTTAAATTCATACTATATGTTGTATTATTATATCTACATAATACCCTGGGGACAAGGCAGAAAGGAAAGGTTACTCTTTAAAGTGAGATATTTGTGTGTCAAAGTTGACAAGGAGTGAAGTCTCATTGTTTCAGTTGTTAACTTGGTATGTCTTTAAAAATTGTGGAATTTCCTCTATCAGATTGGGCTGCATGGACACCTTTGAAACGTTTTATTGTTAACTGATGTAGGAGGGCACAGCTCACTGTGCACACATGAATCAGGTGGGCTGAAGCTGTAAAAGAAAAGTAACTGAGAATGAGTCTGGAAACAAGCAGTGGTCGGTTCTCCATGGCCTCTGCTTCAGTTCCTGCCTTGAGCTCCTGCCCTGGCTTCCCTCAATGAGAAACAATGAACTGTAAGCTTAAATAATGCCCCCCACCCCAAGTTTCTCTTGGTCATAATGTTTATTACAACAAGAGAAAGCAAACTAGAACACAACATGTATCCTCACAAAATCAAGTAACACACTTAGTGAGAGATGCCCCATCTCATTTCACACATGTTTGTACTTCCCTTGGATATCAGTTTCCTTTTGTGGACATCTCTAAATTTGTTACCCAGTGTCTGAATCTTTCATTGGTGCCTTAGTAGGTAACCACATTCTCAAGGATTTCAGTTGACACAAAAACAAGATGCTTGGGGAAAGGAGATGTAAAGAAGGCTGCTGCTTTCCTGGGTCTGGGTAAATACACTGTGTATTCTTCACAGAGCTGCCTGCATCCCTCAGCTCCTCCTCCTTTCGCTTCTGTCAGGTGAACAATGGTACGGGGCTTTCTTACATCACATCCCTTTCAGCTTTTCCTTCACCTCTCACCTTCAAAGACCCCAAGGTGACAAAAGCACCACTAATCTCCAACAGATTATCTTTATCTAAACTCATCATTAGTGATCCTTCCATGCACAGTATTAATTTCCCTTCATCATTTAAAAATTACATCTGAAGTTTCCAAAGATTTTGGTGCAGGTATCTTTTACTCTAAAGTCTCCACTACATTGTCCATAACACTTGCAACTTTTTCCCACCGTCTAGGATATTGCTTGCTCGCTCTAGAGACATCAACTTCTTTTTAAAGATTTATTTATCAACTTTAATCCATTTCTCATAATATGTGACATTTATTAAATGGTATTAGATGATAATCAGTTTGCCAAACATATTATGAATATTTTAATATTTATTTTTCACCTTTGTGTTTGTGACGGTTTGCCTTCATATATGTATTTTACTGGGTATGTGCTGGCTGCCCATGGAGCCATAACGGGAATCCAGATCTCCTGGATTAGGAATTACATTGGGTTATGAGCTCCCATGTGGGTAATAGGAGCCAAACCCAGAAAACACTCTTAAAGGCTTAGCCATCTTTCCAACACATCATTATGATTTCGGTAACACTACAGACATGCAGGAGAGGAGTCAAAGAGGAGATAGGAGTTTTCCGTTATTTTTTTCTGTAATTAATCCTTCCCCCTTTCCTACTTCATCTAAGATATAAGTTCATTTAAGCCTCTTCTCAGGCTGCAGGATTTGGTGCCACAGGAAAATGTAAGTTCTTCTTGGGAAGAAATTATGTAATACGATATCCCACTTCACTAAAGCCCTACTGCCACTGCTCTGTTAGCTGCTGTCTGAAATCCAGTGTATACAGAATAAGTTTTCACTCCTACATCTTGATAGAAAAGGTTTTAGTTTTCTAGTTTTCTTAATCCAGAACAGGGAGGCAGAGCTATGTGGCTCTCTGTTTCTGCTTCTTCTTTTCTAGGTTTTTACTGACATTGTGAAAGACGTAGATAGCTAATACAAATATTAAATATATGTATTTATGTATATACATAGACACAAATATTAAGTATATATCTTTTGTGTTGAGTTCCATCAGTTCCTCTTTCTCAAGGCTCCATCCTACCTTCCTTTCTGACTTTTTCTTCCTTCTCCTCTCCACTTTGGTTTCTCTTCTCTTAGCTCAGCCCTCCATCATCAATGGAGAAATTATCAAACACATCCATATATTCAAAACTGTCATAGACTCTGCATTTTGTTTACTAAAACCCTATGGAGATTCACATGCTTTGCTTACAAATATCTTTAAGCATCTGTAGTAGTGACAGTATTTCAATTAAAACTTGCATATATAACTAGTATTCCTGTTAAAATGATATGGAAAATATGTATTTTTATGTAGAAAAGGATTAAATTTAAAGATATATGTATATAAGATATATTACTTAGAATCTACTTTGAGTGAAAGAATTGAAAGCAAAACGTAAACCACCTGTCATTTTTTTTTTCTGGCAATGCAATGTAGCTGTCACAAAGGAACTACTGACTACCTTTAACTCCTTGCCCCTAAGATCAAGCATTGCATTTCAGAGCACGTTTTTTCAGCTACTAATGATAATCACAGTCAGTGATGGGTATTACCTACAGTTATCAGAGATGCGCATTGGGAAAGTTGTTAAATTTTTACATCAATAGAACTTTGGAGGCCAAGCATGTGAAAATGGTTTCACATTTATTTACTTACTTGTTAAACACAAGTTTGTGCTGTCATTATAAAACAAAAAGTAACGTTTTTGAAAGTTATAAAAATATATAGATATATATAATATGTGGCATCTCTACTTTAATCCAATGAATGATTATAAAAGATGTAAAGGCTGGTTTTGTAGTCACTTTTTTGTAAGGAGAAGTCCTTTGGCAAGTTGCACAGCGTCTTCAGGCCCTTTGAGAACTAGTCACCATAGAGGAGGTTTCTAGGTCAGTTCCAGCTTGACTCCACCAAGTCCCGCGTCCAACGATCATTACGATGTCTTTTTAATTTGATATGTAGGTGTTATCTCATTCCAATGCACAGTCAATTGTAGACATTCCTAATTATAGAGTCACCTTCTGCTTATCTACCCATCCTTGTGAGGGAGTCCAAGGCTTGCCTACAGCCCTAGGGCTCCCCAGAGGCCCACTCTCTCAGTGATTTTGTCCTGACTCCTCCTAATGTCCCACTTTCTGTGACTTCTCTCTGACTCACTATGTTGGCAACAGCATTCAACATTTTTTTTATTTGTCTGTGCCACATCAGGAATGTGTACTGAGGGAGAGTTCAAATGTAAAAGTGCTGTACAAAGTTCTGCTCCCATCTCTCTCACACAGAGTTCAGTCAAATGGGCAGAGAAACACATGATAGAAGAGCTAGGAATACTCTTTGCAATGATTTTTAAAAATGGTATTGCAATCTAGCAGACCCACAATCCATGAGTTAAGATTAAGAATTTTCTTGACAGTCCTAGCTTATAATCTGAACTAATGTGGATCAATATTTTTTGTCTCTCCTCAGATATATTTGAATTTAACAAATACAATTCATCAGCTATCACTTAGTTCAAATAATGACCAACCTTGTCTGAATAATGCATTTGTCCTTTAACTGATCTTTCTTCTCACATTTGCTTGTTTTTTTGGGGGGGGGATGGGGTGGGGTTGGTTGGTTACTTTTGTTTTTTGTTTTGTTTTGTTTTGTTTTGAGTTTTACAAGTGGAAAAAACAAATACAAACCAGAGAGTCCAGCGGGCTCTTTTAGAAGGATAAATCTTCTTGTATTACTCTTCACATTAGCTTTTCACTGAACTTATAAGAAATGAAAATATCCAACAGTTGGTCAGGGGAGTTCAGGAGCCTCTGAAACAACAATGATAAGCTATTATCATTGATCTTGATTACATTCCAGTACTTGAAGGTAAGATCCTATTCCTGACAAGGCCAGCACCAGTCAAAAGCAGAGAACATGCGACTGTGGGGTACTTGGCCCCATTTGATATATACACTGCCCCTATCTATACCAACAAGTAAAGGAATATCCTGGGAGAGGTGGATTTTATGGAGGCTCTGAGCAAGCCTTGGGAGAAAGACTACAAGAACCAGAAGGCCATGAAATCTGCTGTGAGATAATGTCTTCCACAAATGACAAGAAGCCTGCACCCATGAAATCTCAACATTCTGGTTGTCTAAAAAGGCCTGAAAGAAATGATATCACCGTTTGGTATGCCAATGAGAAATGAAAACAATCACGAGGCCCCACTCCTAGATGAAGAGCCATGAGCATTTTAATGGCTACTGAAAGAAATCAGTCTTCTCCATGAATGAGCCCCTGACAGATTATACAAACCCCAAGGGGCTAACCTAAACATATATACATATGAAGAACACTGAGTGAATTCAGCAGGTGATAATTATAAATATGTATGAAAAACCAATAATGAATAAGAAGGCATAAATTTGAGAAAGTGAAGGAATCGGAAGGGTGAAGGGTGAAAAGCAGTATTCACACAAGAAATTCTCAAGAACATAAATTGACTTTTATAAAAAAGAATAGCACTTTTGCAGGGAGTTATTGCTAACATCATATGAATTAGTGCTTGTTTGAAACGGTGGCACATTGTGTGTATATTATCATTATTGATATTGTTTTTCTTGATAACAGTCTAATTATCATCCCTTACATCAAATGTTTCTACCTATGTTCAACTATGTCCCAGTCACTTTCACCTTTCTTCTTTTGGGAAGGTCTTACAGGGAAGTGTGAATGGGTACAGGTGAACATGTGTGTATTCATCAACATACACACCAATCAACAGTGGATATCTTCCACTAATATCTATCATATTTGAAAAGAGGGTGTCCTATCACACCTGGAGCTTGTGAGTTCTGCTAAACTAGCTAGGCAGTAAACCCCAGGGACCTGCTCATGTCTGCCTTGCCAGAACTGGCCTTACAGGTTTGGCTGCTACACCCAGACTTCATGGTAATGCTGGGGAAATAAACTAAGGTCTTCAGGTTTGTGTGGCAAGCACTTTACCACCTGCTCTTCTCAGCTCTTTACTATTGATCTAGGACTGGTGAGGATGAAGTTCTTTACTTCATAATTTTGTCTTGTTGGTTGTTGTTTTAAGGTCAACTTTCACTCCACAAGAGGAAATTGCTCTTTCTTTGGCATTGCCTTCCTCGTAGAAGACAGCGTGTTGCTTGCTGAACGCTGCCCACTTTTATTCGACATGGCTGTACATCCCTATATTTTTGTTTTTATTTAGTGTTTTGTAATTATTTATTTGAGTTGATGGCTGTGAGTGCTTTGCTTGCTTTTATGTGTATGCACAATGCGTTTGCCTCGTGCCTGCAGAGGTCAGAAGTATTAGATTCAATTAAGCTGTAGTCGCAAACAATTGTGAGCCACCATGTTAAGACGGGAAATCAACTCCAGGTCCTCTGGAAGGGATGCCAGTGCTCTTAACTGCTGAGGCATCTCTCCAGGCCTCTCCTATTCTTCTCCCAGTGTGCTTTAGGTACAGCACCTGCAGTAATAGCAGAGGTCACCATCTGTTCTTATAAAATGATACTGTAGGTTAGTGTGCACTCATGTCTCTTTACATATAAATGTGTGTATATATATATGTATGTATAAATACACATATATGTTTACATCTGTATATATGTACATGTATGTATATAAATAACTATAAATACATACTATACATATTTTACTCATATACTATATGCTTTAGAGTATATACTATAGTATACATCAATTTTCATAAATATACAAACATACTTATTCTGTCATATATGTATATTTGTAAATGTACATATATGTGTGTACAGCATATATATTGAATTAGGATATGTTATATATGTACATGTATACATATATGTATTATGCATATATGTATATATTTATATATTTACACAGCAAAGGAATAGGTATACCAATATATGTTTATACAAATTGAATGAGGATAGTATATGTTTTATATATATATATATATTTGTGTATATATACATATTTGTGTACATATATACATAAATACACATATGCATATATACATATATACATCTATGTATACACATATATGCTACATATATATGCTACATATATGTGTGTATCTGTATATGTGAACATATGTATGTATATATGTGTATTGTGTATATTCATATATATGTGTATATGCACACACAGACATATACATAACATATTATACTCATTCAATTTGTATAAACATATGTAGACATGCCTCTTCTTTTGAGATCTATTATATAAAGCATATGTTATCTTCATTCAGCCTGAGTTATAAGAGTGACAAGAATCATGGCTCACCAGGTTTTCAGGGCTTTCAAAATGGATTGTTTCATTCTTTAAATCCTGAGTGCACTGAGGACATTAACACATTAAAGTAACCTGATCATATGTCCAAGTATTAAAGAAATCTGACAGCAGAAAAGATGACAGTTTTAAAAAGGCAAGACTGAAGAATAACTTCAGTTAGAAACCTTTGGAAAAAATCCATTTTGAGGTAAGAATCTAAAGTTTAGTGATGGCTAGAGAGCTCAAAATACGAGTAAGAAATACCTCATGCAATTACCAAGCCCCACTTTTCACTTCTTGAGAGTCATCATGAAATATAAAGCAGTAAACTTTAAGGTATTATTATGAGACTCACATTTATTCAAGTAACGGTGGTGGTGGGGCTGTGTGCATATTCTCCAGTGTGGTCCATGTAAGAGTTTACACATGTGTATTTATTCATCTGGAGACCCTTATCACAGAGGTATGCCTCTCCGGTCCTCAGTCTCAGTCTGACACTTGCTTCTTCAACCACTGGTTAAAAAATATCAAATTACATACTGCTTGACCAAATTTACAACAAAGTGAAGCTGTGTATGTGTCCACGGGCATCAAAATACAGCCGTTAACAATTATATGCAAGTCCGTGTATCAACTTCCCAACATTCGCCTTTTTATTTTAGTGATGCTAGCTCTAGGTATCATTCCATCTGACTTCTTTGCGACTCGTTTTGAGCAAGCCGAGTACGCTAGGATGGCTGGCCAATGAGCTCACCATCTCTACTTCCCAATGTTGGGCTTATAAGCTCATATCACCACACCCAGCTTTTTTTTCCTTTGATGTGGATGGATTCTGAGAATCAAATTCAGGTCATCTGGTGTACCCAGCAAGCGCTTCACTGGCTGAGCTGTTTCCCCAACACCATTCTGGGAAGCCTTCCCTTTCATGCTCCCTTACTCAGGATTTGGCTCTACTAATTGACTTATCTAATTTTCTCATAAGAATGGAAACTTCAATGAGATCTTTGCTAGGTGCCAGACAGATCCAAGGCTTTCTCAGAGGCCCTGATGAAAGGACAAAGGAAACATTATTTCAGGAGCAGAGGGGTAAGATCAAGTCTGGGGCTGAATCCAGGGCATAGAAGGAGTCAAGGTTGCCATTTCTATGAATCCAACTTTTCCCCAGGGCTGTGGTTATTATTACTAGTGCAGCTGTGTGTTAGGTATCCTGTGATTTACCAGGATTGTCTGATTTGGCTTTCTACTGACATTGGCCCCTGCAAACAGTATATAAGAAGCTGTGTGTGCCGCTTAATAAATTTGCTTGCATATGCCATTAGCCTATGCAAGGCCTCCTGGTCACAGCTCTTTGTCTTCTGTGTCTTCCCCCGTCCAGTTCTAGCACCTTGCCATTCAGGACTCCTATCCCTGCAGATGTGGGTAATATCTTAATAGTTCTCTATATATACTTCATTTTATTTATGGTCAGATAATCATGAATCATATGAAGGAATAAAAAAAATCATAACCTTCTTCTCACTACATGTATGTTTAGAAGCACAAACATTTTTCCTATAATCCCCAATATAGAATTGGAGAGAATAGTTGTAAGGCCACCATATGTCTCTCACCTTCCACTAGAAGCTTCTGGTCCAGGGATGAGCTCACTCTTCACAGTTCCTGGAAATCATAAAATAGAAAGCCTGGCAGAGAAGGAGACAGGGCACAGTGAGCTGAAATAGCACAGGCAATGGATCCTATTCTGTCTCAGTGTCTAGACTAGCAATTAGGTTAGAGTCCACAAAATTGTGGTTAGGAGGGAGGTATTGCCAAGGCATTTGGAAACTTAATATATATTCTAAAGGCCTTTAAGCACATGTAGCGCTTGTTACTGTGGAAGGATCCCACAGCCTTTCCAAATGGTATACTGGACCAGTAGTTACTGATGAAACCTAGAAGTTATCAAGAAAGAGCTTGTCCCCTTATCACAGAGGTATGCCTCTCCATTCCTCAGTCTCAGTCTGACAGTTGCCTCTTCAGCCTCTAGTTAAAAATTATCAAATTACATACTGCTCGGCCAAATTTACAACAAAGTGAAACTGTATATGTGTCCACACGTATCAATATAAAGCCATTAACAATTATATGCAAGTGTTTGTGTATCAACTTCCCCAACATTCACCTTTTCATTTTGGTGATGCTTCACCATTTGGTGATGTTCTATTTTGAATGGTTATCAACTCTTAATTTGAATAGTAAAAAATAAATATTAGAACTTAATACAAAACTCGATCCCACATTGTAATACTCTGTTGCCTATAATGCTAAAATCCAAAAGTTGAGTGAGTCCACATACTGAAATCTATGTTTCTAATTCTTGTAGCAGTCAATTAGTTAATCTGCTTTAGGCTCCCAATGCACCCGCCCAAGAACTGGACTTGGGAATGCAAGACACACACATGCCAGTCAATTTTGATATGCTTTGATTAGCTCAGTGGTTGGGCATTTCTAACCTCCCCATGCCTAGCACACACTCCCGTCCGGTATTCCTGAGTTAACATCTTTTAAAATCAATATATTATCTCTGCTACCCCATACACAATCGAGGAAGTGACCCCCTAGGGCCATTTTCCTGGATTCTTACATGGCATCAGTCCTTTAAGTTGGCTCTCTTTTCGTCCTTGTCATGGAGGTTCTCCTCCTTTTTCCCTCTCCCCTTAGTTCCTTGCCTCCATCTCCCTGCCCAACCGTTTGTTGTATAACAATTCTTTATTAATAATCAAAGCCAGCTGGGAGCAGAAATCCTCAGGTCTGGAAGTGTGGCTTTGGGAGCTGAATTAAAACAAAGCATTAGAACCAATTCCTAACAAATTCTCATAGTATATATTTGAATATTAATGATCTTGAGGGCTACAAACTTTATATATGTATGTATATATATACATATATGTATTTATATATAATATATATGTATATTATATATAAATTTGTGTGTGTGTTTATATATAATATATGTATATATTATATATATATTATTTATATAAAGCTGAGTATGGTCACAAATGTGTATATATATATATTTACATACATACATACAACTTCCTCAGTTGATAGTCGATATAATTAACATATTAAATAATATAATTTGTCCATCTAGAAAGTTCTTCTTTATGTACATATGTGTGTAGGTATAGTGTGTATATTTGTGTATGCATGTATGTGTGCACACATCTGAAGGCATGGTACAGAGCTAGAGGGGCCCATTGGGTGTCCTGATGGATCACCCTTAACCTCTTTTCTTGAGACATTATCTCTCAGTGAGCCTGGAATTAGACTGATAGCTATCAACTCCGATATATCTTCCTGCTTCTGCTTTCCTCCACACTAGCGTTACAGGCATTTGTGACCACACCCAGCTTTTTATGTGGCTGCTAGGATCTAAACTCAGTTGCTTATGATTGCTCAGCACACGCTCTTCAACACTGAGCCATCTCTCCAGCACCACAAACATTCTTTTTTATCCCTATTCTACCGATGAGAAATCTCATGCTTTTTGTTCCAATTTCCCAAGGTTATTCTCATACTAACTGAGAAACAAAATCTATCTCTACAGTCTGTGGGTGCCACCGTGATCTTATGTAACATAGTCACACAGGGCTGTACAGTTATCTTGATGTGTTCCTTTATCTTTGCTGGATTAAGACAGTAATTTCAATTTTAGCCATTGCAGTGGGTGGGAAAATGTCACAATGTGGTTTTAATTTGCATTTGTTATTCTCTTTATAGTTATAAATTTTGCTTTTTCATATTTTGTAACCCCCAAATGTGTAGCTCCTGGTTTTGCCTTTAATATCTTCTATCCTTGGAAGCACATGAAACCATGAAATGACTTTCAAGTTCATCTTCATTTTAACTACTTTTAGAGTTCTATATTTACTTTTTTATGGAACTAAGTCTCCATCTGGTATCAGATTCCTTATGACACAAGAATTCATTTCAATGTTTCTAGATAATGAAAAGAAATGTCATTTTAAAATATTTGCAACTCTTTTTCAAAAAATTTCAAAATTCTCCTATTCCTTCTTAATTTGGGGGAGATAGTCTTCATGCTTATATCTAAAGGTTTTTCCCATGACTATAATGAGAATGGCAAACCCGTATTTTCTGGCTTGCCTGGCTTCTTGCACACAATCCTCTCTTAGCCTATGTGTACTCATCTATAATAATTTTAACTCTCTCTCTCTCCTCTCTCTCTCTCTCTCTCTCTCTCTCTCTCTCTCTCTCTCTCTCTCTCTCTCTCTCTCTCT
>JADRCD010071243.1:0-30772 GCA_019843815.1 Montemys delectorum | reverse complement strand
TTTTTTTTTTTTTTTGAGACAGGGTCTTTATTAATGTGGAGCTGACAATATTTGCTAGACCAACTGGCCAGAGTGCTTGTTGGATCCAGTGACCTCCTTCCTCCAGTGCTGCCCTGGGATTGCAGATGCACACAGTGAATGCTGGGCATCTGAGCTTAGTTCCTCATGCTTACACAACATGCACTTTACCCACTGAGCTATCTCTACAGTGTCAGCTTCAGGTATGTGTTCAGCTTCATGTGATATGTTTTGAATGTAGAGCTAAAAGAAATCTACATAAGGTGTTACATTAGAAGATGAGTCACGAATATGCTCTTTAAAAAACAATCTTAATTAGTTTTTAAGAGGCGTTTTATATTTCATTATAGATAACGTATCTAATTCTTAGACTGAAAATTATCTTTGGAAGATTTCTGAGTACAAAATTGAAGATTAGTGGGGTTTTATTTTTTGTCTATATGGCCATGAAACTTTTTAATCTTTAATTTTTTTTATTCTATTTGTTTTGGTTGGATTCCTTTTTGTTTTGTTTAGTTTGTTTTTGTTTTGTTTTGTTTTTTTGTTTTTGACAGGGTTTCTCTACAGTGTTTATTGTCCTGGAACGAGTGTAGATTAGATTGGCCTGGAACTCAGAGATCCCCCTGCCTCTGCTTCCTGAGTGCTGAGATCAAAGGTGTGTGCCCCTCCCACTATATTTCAATTTTTGTTGTTCCTGTTGCTCTGAAACCTTTTCACAAGGTTGGGTGTTTCTCAGTGATAGGGTACCTTCTTAGCATATATCAGGCCCTGAGTTCAATTTGCAGTGATGGAGGTGAGGGCTCAGGGGTCAAGGCAGAGAATCTCAATGCCACATACTCCTTTAATTGCAGCACTTGGGACACAAACAGGCAGATCTCTGCAAGTTCAAGCCCAGCCTGGATTACATAGTGAATTTAAGTCAAACAAGATGGCACAGTGAGACCCTGTCTCAAAAAAAAAATCCCCCAAATACAGTTTGTTTTCTCAGAAACAATTTCATTGTAGTATTAAGTGTACATTAGTCAAATAGCTGAACTCAAATTGGCCTACATAACGAGTATTTCTTTTCTTCAGGACACACTCCTGTTAACATGAACTGTTTTAGTGATGGAGCACATCCCTAGTCAGCACTTGGAAGGTGGAGGCAGATCAGGATTTCTGGGTCATCCATGGCCACATAGCAAATTTGTGTCCGATTTGGACTACAAGAGATCCTCTTTCAAAAACAGCAAAGAACAAAGAGTAAAAAAAAAGCTTTTTTTAAAAATCAGATTTTGTTTCAGTTACCTACAGATTCTTTTAAAGTTGAATTTATAAAATCAATAGTTATTATAAATTAGTATTTCATATACTAATTGGGCATTTTAAGTAAATGACAGCATCTAGAAAAGTCTTTGTATTAGTGGAATTGCCTTTTTGATTTGCTCTGGGAATATTTGTCTTACATGAAAGCCTTATTGGCAGTATTTATGAAAGTCATCTCAGTATTAGGTCAAACACCCAATTTGGGAAAGAAAGGACTGTTGAGACTTTTTGCCAAAATAAGAAATTAATCTACTAATGAATTTTTAAAATCTAAGAGGTATTAAATCTAAGGCATAATACTTTATGGTATGTGCCAACTAATAGTTTATAGGCTGGGTGGTAATGTGGGAAATCGATGGGGCGGAGTTAACTGGGAACTCTTTAGTACCAACTGTTCTCAAGTCAAATCCAGTATCATCCACTCTCTGGATTCTTAATAGAACACCATTTATAATGACCATCAAGTT
This sequence comes from Montemys delectorum, assembly GCA_019843815.1. Taxonomy (NCBI): domain Eukaryota; kingdom Metazoa; phylum Chordata; class Mammalia; order Rodentia; family Muridae; genus Montemys; species Montemys delectorum. The sequence goes on along the minus strand of JADRCD010071243.1, from coordinate 28,982 downwards.
GGCAGCCAAAGTCAATGTTAAAATGTCTATAAACTCCAGGGTTGTATTTTGTTTCCAGGTACAGCCCCAGAGGCTGGCAGTCAGTAGAGCTTGGTACATTTTGTGATTGCAGAGCATAGTCAGCACTGCATTGCAGTCCCCTTTTTTTCTTTTTCTTTTCTTTTTTTTTCTTTTTTTCTGTATATGAGTTTTTGCCTATGCATATGTATGTGTACTACTTATGTGCCTTTTGAATGTGGAATCAAGAGGAGGGCATCAGATCCCCTGGAGCAGGAGTTATGAATGGTTGTGAGCTACCAAGTGGATGCTGGGAATCAAACCTAGGTCCTCTGAAGAACAGCTAGTGCTGCTCTTAACTCTAATCCCCTTCACTCTTATTTTGATATAATCCTAATAGATGTATTTAGCTGTGTGATTTATCAACCTCTGGTAGAGTCCAACCCCTGGAAGAAAACATTAGGCAACATGAGGCAGGGGAGTGGGGCATACTGGTAAGTGGTGTTTTAGCATACTGATTCTTTGTATGTCTTTGTAAGTGTCTTAGCTCTCTATCCTTCCCTGCAGTCATAGTAGACTTTTCATGTTGACTTCTTCTGGAGTCTCATTCCTCCTAGGTCCTAGGAAACCTTCTATCAAACATCTTCAACATGTCATTATTTGCCTTAGCTCTTTAAAAATTTTTTTAACTAAATATAAGTATTTCTTCAAACTGGAGATGGTAATAAAAGATCCTAACTTTTTTTAACTGTTTTTTTTTTTTAACTGTTTTTTTTTTAACTTTTATTGCATTATGATGAGAAAAGTTACATGATTTCAATTTATCGGAATTTGTTAACATTTAAAAACATATTTTAAGTAAATCGAATTAAATCACATTCTTGTTTCCCTTTTGTACCCTAACTCCTCCCAGAGACCCCCCTTCAATACCTACAATATCTTTTTTGTCATATTCTTTTTTTTTAAAGATTTATTTATTATAGTACACTATAGCTGTCTTCAGACACACCAGAAGAGGGTGTCAGATCTCATTATGGATGGTTATGAGCCACCATGTGGTTGCTGGGATTTGAACTCAGGATTTCATAAGAGCTGTCAGTGCTCTTAACCCCTGAGCCATCTCTCTAGCCTTTTTTTTTTATAAGTCATATTCTTTAAACTTTATAAAATATTATAACAATAAAAATGAGTATTATAAAAGTTGTTTGATATAAAACAACAATCAAATAGTCTTATGTAGATGCTTGTCTACAGCAAAACTGAAAATACATGTTTTTCTCAATATAAATTTTAAATAACTCCAAACATATTAATTGTATATTTTAAAATAATACATCACTACTAGTATTTTCTTAAACAAACATATAAAGTCTTTTTGTTTGATAGTTTGTTTTGTATTTAGTAGAGTTTAAAATCTTGGCTCTTACTGTGGTACAAGCCCCAAATAAGAACAATTTTTAGACATTAGATTTCATTGTAATAAGGCTGTACTTCAATGACCCTCACATCACCAAAGGATTTTACCTCCATCGTAGCTAAGCTGAGAGTTGACAGTTCTGCTGCACCAAGAAATGAATTGCAGGCACAATTTTTAGATACAGACTTCCTGCTATGGTCAAAGCTATTTGACTTGAGTTAGTGACTTTATTCTCAGCCCACAGAGAACAGGTTACATTCATTTATGAAATGGTGTGTGTATTAAGATGAAAAGACCCTAACTTCTAAAAACTCCAAAGTCTGCATTCATAAAGGGGAGCTATTATTTTGTATTATAATGTATAATATATAATACTCTGTATTATAATGTATAATGTATAATGCTGTTCATTAGCTTTGTTCTTGTTATGAATATTTGTCTCATCTTACAAACATATTTATCTATTCCAGATGCCACCTTTAAGTCCCTATTCTAAGCACCCCATGCTGTCTTTTTCTTAATCTTAAATTTATAAAGAAGACTCTCTTCTTAGTCCTTGATACCATGGGTGATCATTAGCTATTCACTTGCCATTCAGTTGTCTCTGCAGCAGTTTGACTCATAACTTATCCTGCACATGACTAGATCCTATAGGCATTGTTTTAGAATTCTCTAACATGTTCAACTCTTCTCATGACAATGGGAGCTCTCCCCTTCCTGAGCTGTGACAGCATCTTCTACCCACCTTTCCTACTTCTATTTTTATACCTTAGTCCCTCAAATAGTAGTGTTCCTAGGGGTTTTCTCTCTGGTCTCTTTTCAGTTTATTCGTTCTAGTTTATTGACGTTTTGTTTGGAACCTAGACACTTGTTTTCTTAGTGTTTTAAAAATGCTACACAGACTGTTTGATTGTGATAGTTTCCCACATACTCATTCTTTTTTTTTTTTTTTTTAATTTGGTTTTTCGAGACAAGGTTTCTCTGTGTAGTCCTGGCTGTCCTGGAACTCACTCTGTAGACCAGGCTGTCCTGGAACTCAGAAACCCACCTGCCTCTGTCTCCCAAGTGCTGGGATTAAAGGCGTGCGCCACCATCGCCCAGCCCACATACTCATTCTTGCTGCTGCTCTTTCCCTTCCCCATCTCCCGCTTTCATGTCACACATGTGTTACACTTCTCCCTTAAAAATTCCTTTCTCCCTCTCTGTCTTGTTTCATGACTGCATACAAACTAAAATACAGTATCTGAGGATCAGAGAAATTGGGGTATTTTGTCTTTGAGTCTGCATTATTTTGCTCAACATGCTAATATTAGTTTGATCAATTTGACTTAAAATGGAATAATTTGATTTTTATTTATAGCCTAATAAAATGCTATTGTATATATGCACCACATTTTCTTTATCTAGTCCCCTTTTCATAGTCACCTAGACTGGTTCCTACTATGAATGTGTTTATTACTATGTACAATGCAGCAATAAGTACAGATGTGTAGGTATCTGTGGTAGGGCATGGGATGGGATAGCTTGGGACACAGACATCTTAAATTCAACCCCAAACTGACTAGCTCCCTTTTCTACATATCCCCTTTTACCATCTATCCCACTTATCTTCAGTAACTACAAATGCAACAAGACGAAAATTCCCATTTCTTTCTTTTGGATTACCATCATAGTGAAGGGCACCAGCATCTGCATAAGCACTCAAGTGTGGAATTGGAAAGCATCCTGTAATTGTGGCCTGTTACACTCCTCACACCCATTTTTGCCAATTTTACCTTCTAAATGGATCTGTGGTCTTCCCGTTGCACCTACATGTCATTATCCCAGTTCAGGACTATGTTATTAGTCACTTGGATGCTAGCAATAGAGGTGGCTCCTATCTTACTACCTGTAGTCTTCCATCTGCAATTCTGAAATGTACCCTGCTTGAATTCCTGTTACTGTCTTTTTATTTTTCCAATGGGATAAGGCAGAACCACTGAAGAGTGTACTTTTGTGAGCTGGTCTTAAATACACTTTTCTGGCTTCCATCCATCATTCTATGTCACATTCCTTGGCATTGCTCCTGGAATTTTTGTTTTCTTACTCTCCATGTTTTTGTCTGCACTGTTTTTTGTTTGCTTTTATTTGTTGTTGTTTTTGTTTTTCTGTTTTTATTTTTTATTTTGTTTTTTGTTTTTCTCTATAGGGTTTCTCTGTGTAGCCCTGGCTCTCCTGGAACTCACTAGGTAGATCAGGCTGGCTGCAAACTCAGAGATCCACCTGCCTCTGTCTCCTGAGAGCTGGGATTAAAGATGTGTACCACCACCACCACCACCACCACCACCACCACCACCACCACCACCACCACCAGCACCGCCTGGCTCTTTGCACTGTTTCTAACACCTGCAATACCCTCCCACTATCTGCATATTTAATTACAATTAATTAATGGTTAATTCTTTGTCTTAAATACATCAAATGTTGCCTTCCCAAAGTCTTAACTAAGCTGACATGACTGGGTTCCTGAAATATTTCCATGATACTTTGTGTATTGCTTGCCCCACCATAGCACATTGTGAATTTCTAACTTCTGATTTCTGTTTTTCACTCTCACACCAGACTACATATCTTATTTTTTAAGTTATCATACAGCATTTTATTATACCATTCAATACGTATATTGCATTATATGTTCTCATTTTCTTCTTCCCCAGTACCTTCCCTGTCCTTTCTTTCCTCTTGCTGATCCCTTCTTGACAAATAGCCTTTGCTGCTTTCATGTCATCGATAAACCTTTACCTATATGCCATTTCCTTCCTCTTTAGAAGCTCTTTTACCCCTCTTATGTTTTCCTTTGTATTTACACAAACATTTAAATCTGCGTATAAAAAGTGATATTTGTTTTAGTCTGGCTTACTTTGGTTAACATAAATGGTTAACATAACTTCAGTTGCAGTTTTTCCAGCAAATGATACAATTGCACTTTTCTTTATGGCTACATAAAATTCATATATATATGTGTATATATATATATGTAATATATCAGTGTACATATCTATTTACTTGTTAGACATCTGGGTTAGGTCTTGATACATCTTGTGACTAGTGCTGTAGTAAATGTGGATGTACAAGTATCTCTGACCTTGATTTCATTTGTTGGATACCAACTCAGGAGTGGGATAGCTGACTTATATGGCAATTCTATTATTAAGGCTTTTGTTTTGTTTTGATATACTAAATTATTTTCTCTGGATACATAAGCAGTAGTGGAATTCCTGGATCACTATATATATGGTGCTTCTCTTTTTAATTTTTCAGATTTTGTTTCTTTGAAAATTTGATATACCTATATATTGTATTCTCATCAGAACTCTCTCACCTTTTATTTCCCTCTCATTCCTATCAATGTACCCCCTTCCTGACTTGTCCCTTTTCCAGCTTCCTTCCTTCCTTCCTTCTCTCTCTCTTTTTCCTTCCTTCCTTCCTTCCTTTCTTCCTCTTTCTCTTTCTCTTTTTCTTCCTCCCTCCCTCCCTCCCCCTCTCTCTCTTTTCTTTTCTCTTTCTTTCTTTCTTTCTTTCTTTCTTTCTTTCTTTCTTTCTTTCTTTCTTTCTTTCTTTCTTTCTTTCTTATGAAACTTGATACTGATTTCCATGGTTCCTAAACCAAAACATTCCTACCAGCAGTGAATAAATACTCCTTTTGTCCCTCAACTACATTTTATCTTTCCTTATTTCTAAGTGAGCTCACATCCTATGCATTGAGCTCTGTGTCTGCTTTATATAGGTGTTTATTTGGTGAGTTAGTACTCTCTAACATTGAGGATTCATTGTCATAGTTAGCTCTCAAAGCTCCAGGCTGATCAAGGGACAGCAGATTTCTGTAAGAAGCCTGGGAGGGTGTGATCACTATACATATTTTTCAATCAATGACTGCTTTTTATAAAGGGGAACTACATAGAAGTACTTGTTTGTTTTTGTTTTTGTTTTTTGTTTTTTGTTTTTTTTTTAAAAAAAAACCTTTTGGTCTCGTGAGATATCATATCTCACTACTGATAATGAATGCTCCTGATGTGCTATTTTGATGTAAAAATCAGTATGTGGGGGAAGGGCTGTCATTTTAACTTAAAATTGAGACCTATGAAATGCCATTGTTTCTGTTCTCAATTGTCCTTTCTCCACACCCAGCTCAAGACTGCAGTGCAGACGAAGACAACTTCCTTGTGCCCATAGCGGTGGGAGCAGCCCTGGGAGGAGTACTTATTCTAGTGTTGCTGGCTTACTTTATTGGTCTCAAGCGCCATCATACTGGATATGAGCAATTTTAGCACCTGCAATCTGATTGATTATATTACAAAATACATATAAAAAAGAAAGTTGTCTTACCTGTCAGTGTATGAAGCACTTTGCTCCTTAAGACAGATACCTTGGAACTTTCATTCGGAAATCAATCCCTGCAGTTTGAGATAAGTCTTTTTTTGAAAAAAAAATTCTCTGATCTGTTTAAAATACAGATTGCCTTTAAAAAAAATGAACACACATGTGCAGTGTTTTAAGGTCTGTCTTAAGAAGCTTTGGCCAAATTGGACCGTACGCTAAGATGCCTTAAACTGATTAACATGACCATTATAAGAAAAGATAGATGGACTTGTATCTTACTGGAATTAATAAACACTGCTTCACCACTGGTGTTCTGTTTCGATTTGTAACAGCTGTCCTAATTTAAACTCACTACTACTATGCCTTTGCATATACTTAAAATACCTATCAGATATATGCAGACTTGGTATTTAGGGGGATGAAGTAGACAGTCCTTAGGGCCTTTCACATTTTTTTTTAATATCTGAAGAGGAACCAGGCTTTTGTTTGTTTGTTTGGTTGGTTTTTTTGAAACAGGGTTTCTCTGTACAGCCTTTGTCTTGGAAGTCACTCTTTAGACCAGGCTGGCCTTGAACTCACAGAGATCCACCTGCCTCTGCCTCCTGAATGCTGAGATTAAGGTGTGTGCTATCACTGCCCAGCTAAGTATTACATTTTTAAAAGGTTATAACTTGATGCCTTTTGAGTTCAAGTTAAATATGAAATTGATTCTCAAACTTGTGTTTTTTTTTTCATAGGTTAAAAACAGGCTCAGGAGGCTATAACAGAGCTCAGACTGGCTTCTTTTTTTGTTTTTTTTTTTGGTTTTTTTTTTTTGTTTTTTTGTTTTTTTGTTTTTTGTTTTTTGTTTTTTTTTTTTCGAGACAGGGTTTCTCTGTATAGCCCTGGCTGTCCTGGAACTCACTCTGTAGACCAGGCTGGCCTCCAACTCAGAAATCTGCCTGCCTCCTGTCTCCCAAGTGCTGGGATTAAAGACTTTGTGCCACCACCGCCTGGCCAGACTGGCTTCTTAATTCAAAAGGTTTTTTGGAGGGGAGGGGCAGTGGTGTTAAAGAGTCTCTCTGTAGCTCCGGCTGATCTGGTAGTTGCTATATGGTCCAGGCTGGCTTCAAACTCAGAGATCCATCTGCCTTGGCTGGCCACATGCTAAGGTCACAGGCATGTGTTACCTACCATGCCCATCCTGGGCTTTTAAGAAAATGTTTCTTTTTTCAGCAAAATCGACTGAAAGGATTCAAACAGTTAACCATTCCCCTCGCTCTCTTTCTCTTTGGATGCCTGGTTAGCACTGAAGGATAGAGGATTCTATGAACTAATTAGGACAGATTGTGTTGTGTTTCTCTACCTCATCTTGTTGATCTCTGGAGCATTAAAATCTATTTAGTGTTGTCATCAGACTGGTACTTATGAAATGTAAGCTAGCAGCAGTCTCAGAAGGGAGTCAATGAAGCACAGCGGTTATGCTCTTGCTTCTCCTAGACAGCCGCGGCGGAGCACAGCTCTGAGAGGGGTGGAGAACGAGGCTGTTGGCATTCAAATAAGCTAGGCAGCTAGTCCAGATTGAAACATTTTCCTGGGAAAAGTGAAGTGCTGATGGAATACATAAATAAATCAAAGGATTTAACAGATGAGACCGTGTACACACTGAAATGATCATTAATTCATTTTAATGTGTATATTGGCTTGCTTGCTCAGAGTTTCTGTCATGTACTAATTAACAGTGAAAATGTTTTTAGGTATCCAGCTGTCAGTCAGTGTCTGTTAGGGAGCTTTCTGGAAAACAGTAGTCCTCAAAAAAAAAAAAAAAAAAGGCCAATTGTAGTTACTGAAATCCACATTATGTTTTCAGAACCATGACAACGTTTGTGTGAATGACAAAAGTGTAAGAGAAAATCTCAGATAACACAAAACATAATTTATTCATGGCTTTAGCCTTGTACTGAAAAGACCTTAGTGATTAGGTACTCCTCCTTAAGTCTGGAGCTGTGTGAAGAGGGACATGATTTCCTGATGTTACTTGTTCAGCAGCAATGAAACCATTAGTATTTGGATTAAAATCTCAATAAAATGTAATCACTCAATAGTAAAATGATGATTGATTAAAACTTGAGCTTCTGAGTTCAAAGGTTGGCACTTTGAGAGTTGTCCTTTGTTTTGCTTCAGTTATTTTGAAATAATAGAAGCCTTCTCAATTGTCCACTAAGACACAAGTGTTAGGATTCCTGTGTTGTCAAAACACAAGCCTCTTTGGATCATATGTACAGGAGGAAAAGGAAGGGACTGAGTAATTGTGGCTCACTTGCTGAGGTCCAGGTACTTTAAAATGTTTAATACTGAAGTACCGTATGATGTAAGCATTAGTGGAAGGAGGGGAGGCCCAGCTTAAATAACTTGGCAGCTTCCTTAAGTTAGTTATTCAGAGCCTGATTTCCAATTCATTTATGTCTTGAGTTAGAGTTTAGTATCCACATTGCCCATGCTGGGCTCTGGTGGTTCCATGGGATGGAATTGTATACCTTTTGTCCTACTATTCTTCACCAGGGCCATCAGTTAGTTGGAAAGAATTACTTGTAACCTGTGAACTACCTAATGCCTGTGTGAAAAAAAAAAGTTAGTTGGAGAAATTACTAAGCATATTTGTTGGTCTTGTGGAGGACCTGGGTTTGATTCCCAGCGTCCTGTAATTTCAGTTCTGAGGATCAGATGCCCTCTTCTGGCCTCCAGAGCACTGAATACATGTAGTATATAGCCATAAACATAGGCAAAACACGTGCATAATAAGATCCAATAAATTAATCTTTAAAAAGCTATAACACATCTTGATCCTGTATTTTACTTGTTTAGAAGTTTTTATTTTTTTTCCAGATGTGTTTGGTATGGAACCGAAGAGCCTTAGGCATGCTAGACAAGCACTCTAGCACTGAGCTAGCTTCTCTTTCCCACTTAATACTTAAGTCCAGATGTGGCAGGGGAGAAAGGAAATGGGGAGATGCAGTGGGAGTAATTTCCTTAATGCCATCAGGCAACTCTAAAGTTGTATAAGCTAATAATATACCTCAATATTGTATACACTTAATTCAGAATTTGAACCATTTCCCAGTCTCCCTTTCTGTACTGAGAACTTTTTTTTTCTTACATGAAATGTTAAGAAACAATGATCTTGCTGTGAAATGTTCGGGTGGATATTGAGAAAATGATAGCATGTGTCTATGCTCTCACTGCTTCCTGTTTGCTTCTTTCTATCTCATTGTATTCTTTACTAATTTGCTTTCTTTGCTGTCTGTCTGTTCTTTTCTAACAGCTGAAGAATGTGCTGCTGACTCTGACCTCAACTTTCTTATTCCTGTTGCAGTGGGTGTGGCCTTGGGCTTTCTTATAATTGCTGTGTTTATATCTTATATGATTGGAAGACGGAAAAGTCGTACTGGTTATCAGTCTGTATAATCAAACCAATAGAGTGCTTCCATTGGCCAAAAGCCAAGAATCGCTGTGCAATAGAAAGGATTCACAGGCTGACTTCAGTGAGTTGCAAGCTGGATTGGGCATGAATAGAACTTTAAAAATGGATTAGGACCAGTCTTTGTTTCTGTCATTTTCTTCTGTGTTCATTAAGATGTAATTTAAAGGAAACTACAATTTAGACTGTCTTTTTAAAGTAAATAATTTTAAGCATCTGGATCCAATTTTGGAAGCATTTCTACCGAAGTATAATTTTATATGTTGCACTTAGTTGTATTTTGCTACTTCGATGTTATTTGCAAAATCAAAGCTGATAGAGAATGTCACTTGCTTCCTGAAATAAGTTTTGAAACATAATGAGTTCATCATCTTTGATGACAAACATAAAATTTAGCTCATAAAAGGAATGACTTTCTGTACCTTCTAAGGAGAATTGTTTAAATCTGTGTAATTCTGTTACTTTAAAAAGGGGTCTCGGGGCTGGAGAGATGGCTCAGTCATTGATGGCTAGGCTCACAACCAAAAATAAAAAGAGGTCTGGGATGTAACCCAGTGATACTGCATGCATATGTGAAGTTCTGGGTTCCAGCCTCACAACTTAAAAGTAGCATTTAAAACAAACTACACTCAACAGAAAATTCTGCCTATTTCTCCATTACTGTCAGAGCTACTGTATTTTAAGAATGAATTGTTTGTTTTTTGGCTCCCTCGGTTTGGGATGTATTGATTATATTAAACCTGATATTTCTACTGCAAGATGAAGCAATACTGTTTGTGGTTTTTAAGGTGTTGATTTAGAGTGGGCTATGTTTTTTAAGGGTATAATTTAGAAATTGTTTCCCAGCTTTAACTTGTTCAGAAAGTTATTTTATCCTGCACTAACAAAAAAGAAAAACCCCCTCTGTATCCTTTTTGTGCCTCAGTAAGTTCAAAAATCCATATTTCTAATGCATTGACTTTTTCCTCTCCCAGTAGCAAGTGCTAACTGTGGAATCTAGTGGACCGTGACGTGTCATCTGTCAGGTGGCTGCCTCACCAAAGCTCACTGGGATGATCTTACAAATGTATTGATCTTGATAGAGACTTGTTTCCCTGTAGGGGCCACAAGTGCCTGTGGCTTCTGGAGTAAGGTAGTAGGCACTACTTCTCCTTATGTTTGCCGGATTCTTTAGCCACTGGGTTACTTTGGATGTTTAATGCTGTGCATATTTAGGTCCCACACATCACCTTTGCACACCTGATACTAGCACGAAGCAGATGTTGAATTTTCTCCAGATCTTTTCTCTCTACAAAGAACTGAAAGGTCCAAAGATCTGTTTTCACTTCAGAGATTTTAGGTAAGCCTGAAATATTGATCTTAAGTCCAAGTTAGTGGTTCTCAACCCGTGGGTTTTGGCCCCATTAACAAATCCCTGTCTCCAAAAATATTTATATTACAATCCACAACAGTAGCAAAATTAGTTATAAAGTGGCAACAAAAATGTTTCGTGATTTGGGATGGCGGGTGTCGGCAGAGAGGGTCTCGGCATTAGGAAGGTTGAGGATCACTGGGCTAAGTGATGTTAATTTGGTAGCAGATCCCAGGATCAAATCTCAACCTACCTCTCAGCATACTGCCACGAGCAGATGCCAGGGTATTCTATCATTAACTTCAGTTATGAGATCCTGTTAAAAAGAAAGCAGGTTTGCCAAGACACTTTCCTACTATCTTATCTCTGTCTATCTCAAAAGCAGAGTCACCCAACTGTGTAGAATGCTGAGTAACTCAATCCCTCTTCTTTAGCAGAGTCAAGTGCTCCATTTGCTCTAATAGATACAGAACGGCTTTTAACAAAATGTCCTCCAAAGGCTTCTGCTTATTTGTTATTTAGCAAGAGTCATTTAGCCAAAATGTGGGTACTGTAGAGAACAGTGACTTCCTTTCAATATATATTTTGGATATTATCTAGAAGCCTAATTAATTAAATGGACTTTTTGGCTTGCTAAGAATATGACTTGAATATTCAGAGAGATTCCAAAAATATGGGTATATTTAAAACCTTTCTACTTTTTGGGCAGGAAACTAATGTAACTAATTCTTCATTAGGTGTTATGGCTTTATCTTATGCAATTAGCAGACATGTCTTTTATTCTCTGAGCATTAAAGTACAAAATAGGAGGTTTAAAGTGTTGCTTCAATTCCAATGAAGTTCAAAGTCTATGAACTGAGTCGAGCGGTCAATTAGCTTTTCTTTGTGAGTTCATGTTATACCAATATAACAGTGGGTCAGACTAAGACTTTGAACTCATGAATGGTGAATCATTTTCTACCTAATCCTCTTTGGGAGAACTGATGCTTGCTGTTCTTTCAAGTTTTAGATTTGTCCATTTAAGGAACTAATGGATCCCGGGAAAATAAAGTATACTGTGGTATCCTTGTTTGATCTCATATGTGTGATTTTAGATTGATACATTAACGCTAACAAAAGTGATACATTCCATGCCACCATGGATAACCTCAGTTTTATTCTGTGTACTCAGCCTTAAGAGCTTAGATTGATTTATATCTTTAAATCGTTTTGATGTGTCAGCACGAATCATGATCTTAAAGGTCTGCAACTTGACTCAAGTCCCATTAAAAGGTAGCTACTAGACCCTTTATAATAGACAATTTAAGGGGCTGGAGAGATGGCTCAGCGGTTAAGAGCACTGACTGCTCTTCTGAAGGTCTGGAGTTCAAATCCCAGCAACCACATGGTGGCTCACAACCATCTGTAATGAGATCTGACGCCCTCTTCTGGTGTGTCTGAAGACAGCTACAGTGTACTCACATAAATAAAATAAATAAATCTTTAAAAAAGAATGAAAACCTGATGATTTGTTTAAAAAAAATAGACGATTCAAATATGAGGGCCTATATATTCATAAAAATACCAAGAAAATACCCAGAACACATTCTAAGAACTTAATGAATGTACTTATATGTTTGTGGATACCAGTGACCTGTACTCATTACTGAAGTTCATTCTGATGAATAAGATGCTTTGCAACAGGGGTAGGAGAGGAGCTGAAAGGTCCCTTAAATTCCTTACAAAAGCCCTCTGTCTTCTCACTTGGATGACTACATTAAATAACACATATATTTCTTACTGCTTACATCAATTTGAATATTGGGAGAAGGAATTTAGTATTGCCTCAGCTGTTCTTAAATGTTAGCATTTCATTTTGTGATTGTTACATGTTTTATCCCCAACCACTGTTTTGTTTTTTTTTTTTTCTGAGACATGATCACACATAATGCAGGCTTGAGGTTTGAACTCCTGAGCCTCCTGCTTCTAACTCCTGGGTACTCATGCTGTAGGCAGCACTATCACATACAGCTTTAGTTGGAAAAGTGGCTCTACATAGGATTTGTGGGACTGGTTAGGGAAGGGGAGTCTCAACAGTATATATCTTGTTTCATTTCCTTTACTGAATGTATTCACAATTCATTATTTACGAATAGAGCTAGCAAGAATACTCCATGTATATTGCCTGTACGGGTTCCTATGGATCTAAGTCAACTTGAAGGATCATCCTTTAAGTTCAGTGTGTGTAATCTCTGAAAGCACTGCTCTCTTTAGAACTCTGAGGAGATAGTTCCTCTTTTCTATTACTTTTATTGTTTATGCCTTTTTAAGGCACTGTAAATTTGGATTACTTTGTTTCAAGATGTGTGCACAATGAACAACAAATTTTGGTACACAGTGGTTTTGTTTGTTTTTCCTTGAAATGGTTTCTCTGTGTATCACTGGCTGTCCTGGAACTTGCTCTGGCATTAACCTCATAGAGATCCATCTGACTCTGCTAGGATTAAAGTTCTGGGTTACAACTGATCAAATGGAAATGGTAGCATGAAAATCAACTGCCTTTTTTTTTTCAACACATTTTTTTGTTTTGCTTTGTTTTTTCGAGACAGGGTTTCTCTGTGTAGTCCTGGCTGTCCTGGAACTCACTCTGTAGACCAGGCTGGCCTTGAACTCAGAAATCTGCCTGCCTCTGCCTCCCAAGTGCTGGGATTAAAGGCATGCGCCACCACTGTCCGGCCACATTTTTTTTTTTTAATAGCAAAGCAACTCTAGTTTCTTAATACAGAGTCTCACTATATAGCTCTGAATGGCCTCAAACTTCACAGAGATTCTTCTGGCCTCTTCCTACCCCTGCCCAGTGCTGAGATTAAAGGTGTGAACCACCAACACCTGATAGCAACTCTAGTTTCAATGAACTGCTCCAGTGCTAAGCTCCTGACCCACATTGTGTCATTCAGGACAGTAATTCTGAGGTTGCAAATTATCATTCCCAGTTCACAGAAGTGAGGTCACTGAAGCATTGAAGTTAGTGGCCAAGCAGCTATCTGAGTTCAGGTTCGTCTGCCTCCACAGACCATGCCATTTAGCATTATACATCCTGCTCCTCTAAGAAGCTTTAGGCTTTTAGAGCATTTGCCTTGGATTAGTCACAGAAATCTGACTTTTATGCTCTACCAGCTTGCCTTTAATCAATCCATAAATACCCTCCATTATTCTTGGGTTTGGAAGGGTAGATGAGTTTTGTGGCAACATGCCTTTTGAAAGCTCAGTGCCAGTTTGCAGTGTGTCTTATTACTGATGCTAAGCTTTGGGTATCATTTTTTTTCCAAGCTAGCCTCATCCACTTATTCTGATCACGTATCATTATCATTCTGCCCTCAGATTCTTCTGCATCATGAATCATTTTGACTGTGCATTAGTGTGTTTAAGAAACTAAATGGAACTCTCTCTGTCCTCGCTTTCCTTAATGCCATTCCTATCCCAGAGTCATCCCTTGGATTTAAGTGCACTGGAGCTAGGACACTTGGCAGTTTGAGCCCTGATATACAGCTCCTACTCCCAAATCTAGGACAGTTTTAAAAGAGTTTCAAGAGATGCTTACCTTTATACTTAAACTTCTAGCCATAATCTGTAGCATATCTTGTCTAGTACATCCCTGTACTCCTTTGTAGCCATACTGACCCTCCAAAACCCCCAAGGGTGCTTTCCTCTCTAGGTCCTTGTACTTTCTCTGCATTCTATCTGAAAAGCTTGTTTCCTAGCTCCCCTCATAGTTCACTTTCCCACCCGAGTCAAGTCTCTTTGAACTATCATCTTGTCAATAAAGCATTACCTGCCCAGCCTGTTTAAAATGGCCCTTCAGGGCTGAAGAGATGGCTCAGTGGGTAAGAGCACTTGCTGTGCAAGCTAAAGGATCCGCATTTGAAGCCCTGGCTGGGGATGGCCATGCATACGCATAACTGCAGCACTGGGGAGCAGAGACTGGCAGATCTGGGAAGAGCTCCCTGGCCAGCCAGTGGACCTGAAATGGCAAACTTCAGGCCAGTAAGAAACCCCATAGTTTCTTGTTGTTTTTATTTTGTTTTGTATGTGTGTGTTATTTCATTTTGTTTTGATTTTTTAAATCTTAACTGTTTTTTATTTGTTTTGATTGAGGGAGGGAGAGAGTTGAGTTGAGGGAATGGAAACAATAAAAATATGTTGTATGAAAAAAGAAACCCTGTTTCAAGCAAATAAGGCAGAAAATGACAGACTAGGATATCCAATGTTGTCTGTTCTTTGCATATGCGCATGGACATGCACTAATAATGCATATAATGGGCATGTGTATGTGTGCACAAGTACACACAGACACACATATACACACAGATAACAGCATTCCTTTCACTTTCCATTTCTTCTACCTTGTGTCATTTAACTCCATCAGATATGCTGTCTCCTACTTGTTAGTGTGTATTTCAAGTATGTTTCCCTCTAGAAGATGAATTTAGTGAGAACAGTTGTTATTGGTGAATCTGCTATTCCGTCCCAATCCCTAAAATACTGTCTGGAATATAATTCGCACAGGAAAAAAATTATTGAATGAGTGAGCAATCATCTCATGTAATAGGCTAAACATTTATTAAGCTCCAAATGCCTTATTCCATCAAGTCTAAGATCTATCAGTTATAAGATCAATATTGCCAGTTATAATGGGGCCATAAGAGGCCTGCTCATTTGAAAGATGTTAAAAATTGAAATAAAGAAGATTTTAGAATTGATGTTTTCCAGGCACCATGGAGTGTGCTGTACATAGATTATGTCATCTACCACTAAACATTAAGAATGAATAGCTAACCATACATATACCATCTTATACTATGGAAGCAGATCAAGCCAGGCCCTTATATACTCTCATTACAACCTTCCAATTAAACAGTATACCAGTTCTCTTTTGAAAGTTGTTACTACATTTTTATTTGGTGTGTGTGCATGCATGCATGCATGTATGTGCAGACGTCAGAGGACCACTCATGGGAGTTGGTTCTCCCTCCACCACATGAATCTCAATCAAATCCAGGTTGCCAGGCTTGGTGCCAGTTGTGCTCACCCACTGAGCTACCTCATTGATCCTCTTCTGAACGCTTTAATCATAACTGGCATGTGTAGGCTGGAGAGATGGTTCAGCAGATAGGAGCACTGCTCTTGCAGAGGACCTGGGTTAGATTCCCAGCACCCACAGGGCAGCTCATAACCATCTGTAACTCCAGGTCCAGGGGATCCACTCTCATAGTCCCCTTTCTAGTGTCATGACCAGTAACCACAGCCACAAAAACATAAACATATAAAGTTAAAATGTTTATTTTTACTAGGATCCACAGGAGGGAAAATGTGTTTTTTTGAATGTGTGTGATAATTGTCTGCTATGCCACTTAACATAGTTTCTAGTTCTACTGATTTTTCTGTAAATTTTATTTCTTTTTTTTACAGCTTTATTTTATTTTTATGTATATGTGTACCCTTATGTGTTGTGTGTATGAATGTGAGTGCAGGCGTCTATGGAGGTAAGAAGAGGGTGTTAGATCCCCAGGAGCTGAAGTTAAAGGTGGTTGTGAGCTCAGGTCCATTGGAAGAGTAGCAGGTACTCTTTCTTAATGGTTGGGCTTCTCTCTAGCCCCATAATTTCATTTTTTAAAAACAAGGCAACAAAAAATCCATTGTATATATTGAACACTTTTTCTTTATCCATTGATCTGATTCTATTTCTTAGCTATTATGAAGAGTACAATAATATACATGGATGTGTGGTCTCTGTGGTAGGGCTTACAGTCCATTTAAATATAAATATAAATATAAAAAATATAAATATATAAATATATATTCTCCCTCTCTCCCTCTCCATCCTCCCATCCCAGTCTCTTCCCCCCAACCTCTCCTTTGTTCCCCCCTCATCCACTCCTCCAGTTCTCTTCAGAAAAGAATAGGATTCCCATGGGTATCAGCCAACCATGGCATATCAAGTTATAGTAAGACTAGGCACCTCCTCTCATTCTGAGGCTGGATGAGGCAACCCAGTAGGACAGCGGTCCCTAAAGCAGGCATAAGAGTCAGAGATAGCCCTTCCTCCTTGTGTTAGGAATCCTACAAGAAGACCAAGCTATACAATTGTAACATATAAGCATTGCTTCTCTGCCTTTTGGCTAAGATCAAGTATAGTAACGTATAAACAGAGGGCTTAGATCAGACCCATGCAGGCTTCCTGGTAAGTGGTCCAGTTTCGGTGAGCCCCTATGAGTCCAGGTTAGTTTTCATCAATTGCTGGGTGAACCCTCTCTGGAAACAACTAGGCAAGGCACCAATCTATGAGCATAGCACAATATCATTAGGAATAATTTTCTATTTTAGGTCTCTGAGCTATCCATCCTCTGCATCCTGGCCTTCCAGGCAGTGTCAGGGGTGGTCTTATGGCATGGGCCTCAAGCTAGACCAACCATTGGTTGGCCATTTCCACAATTTCTGCTCTACCTTTACCCAAGTACATCTTGTAGGTAGGGTATAGTTAGTGTTATGGCTAGATCATATGATAGTTGCATTTTTACTCTTTTGAGGGCCCTCCACAGTTGATTTGTGTACTGGCTGCACTGTTTATATCCTCAACAGCAGTGTATAAGGATTTCTTCACATCCTCTCCAGCATTTGTCATTATCCGTTTTCTTGTTGGTAGTCTGGGGTGAGATTTCATCTCACTGTAGTTTTAATTTCCCAGATGGCTAAAGGAACAACATCTTGCGTCACTTCTAATTCCCAAAAGTAGTCTGCAGCTTTGACTTCTGGAATTTCATAATTAATTAATTAATTAATCAACATCCCAAATGCTGCTTCCTCTTCCAGTGCCTCCTTCCCAGAGTCTCTTTCCCCATACTCCTTCCCCTTCTCTGAGAGGGTGGACTCCCCCCTGGGTATCCCTCTACGCTGGCACATCAAGTCTCTGCCAGATTAGGAGCATCTTCTCCCACTGAGGCCAAACAAGGCAGCCATGGAGACTGAGCTGCACATCTGCTACATATGATGGGAGAGGCCTAGGTCCAGCCCATGTATGTTCTTTGGTTGGTGGTTCAGTCTCTGAGCTCCCATGGGTCCAGGTTAGTTGACTGTTGGTCTTCCTGTTCCTTTCACCTTCAGCTCCTTCAATCCTTCCCCCAACTCTTCCATAAGTGTCCATGACCTTCATGCTATGTCTGGCTGTGAGTATCTGCATCTGTTTCACTCTGCTTCTGGGTAGAGCCTCTCAGAAGATAATTATGCTAGACTTCTGTTTGCAAGCATAATAGTGTATTAATAATAGTGTCAGGTATTGGTGCTTGTCTATGGGATGGGTTTCAAGGTGGGCCAGTTATTGGTTGACCTTTCTTTTAGTCTCTGCTCCATCCCCATCCCTGCATTTCTTGTAGACAGGATAAATTTCAGGTGAAAGTTTCATAGGTGGGTTGGTATCCCTTATCCCTCCACTGAAGGTCCTGCCTGACTACAGGAGGTGGCCTCTTCAGATTCCATGTCCCCACTGTTAAACATTTGATATATATTTATTTCTCTGTGATGTGAACATTCAGAATTCTCCCTACTAGTTTTTTATGTTCAAAATGATATTTTCTAACTTTAGTTATCCTACTTTGCTACTGAACATTAGACAATATTCATCCTATCCAAAATTGCCTTTGTGCTCTGAAATTATTCTCTGTCCATTCTCCTTTCCCCACACTTGGGGAAAGGAGATTCCCCACTTTCTATTTGAAGGTAGACGACATGTTCCGAATTCCATTTGCTTTCTTTTAAATGCTGTGTCATGTAGTATGATGTATGTGTCAGTACAGGCTTTCGAACCTTGGCCCTTAAACTACAGAGTAGCTATGTGGCCGTGGACAATTTATTTAACCTAAGTTAGGTTTGCCCATCTCTAAAGTAACAATACAGTCTATGGTGTAGAGTTTTAAAGTTTTAAAAAGATTGAAGAGAGGACTGGAGAGATGGCTCAGCAGGTAAGAGCACTGACTGCTCTTCTGAAGGTCCTGAGTTCAGATCCCAGCAACCACAAGGTGGCTCACAACCATCTGTAATGAGATCTGATGCCCTCTTCTGGTGTGTCTGAAGACAGCTACAGTGAATTACGTCAGAGCGAGCAGGGCCAGAGCGAGCGGAGCCAGCAGAGGTCTGAGTTCAGTTTCCAACGGATGATGGCTCACGGCTATCTGTAAAACTACAGTGTACTCATACACATAAAATAAAATAAATCTAAAAAAAAGATTGAAGAGAATGCCACTAAATATAGTAAGCAACAAGTGTTTGCTTAATGATATCAAGCTGAATCTTTTCCGTAAAGATGATAAATTTCAGATGTTGTGAAAGCAAGAAAAGGGAGTAGAGAGGGAATAGAGCTGAGATAAGACCCAGACGAACAGAAAAAGTATACTCCAACCACATTGAAAAACAAGACAGAATTGTGAAGTTATGCAGTGAGTTGCAGAATCCACTTGAAAGATGCACACATGAAACTCAAAGGAATAAACAATGTGATTTTAAAGCTTCAGCTAAGAGAATACTTAGGTGATGAATACCAAGAAGCCACAGGGAGATCCTACTTCACTTCCACTAAAAGGGTAAAAACTAACAAATACTGGCAAAGGTTGAAAAACTGTTGGTGTGGACATACATTTATGGAAAACAGCATGAAGGTACATTACAACTAGAAATAGAACTATCACACAATACAGCAGTCCTACCCCTGGGTTCAAATCGAGAGGAAGTGAGATCAGTATGACTCTCCACTTAGGGTTAGTCTCGGTACTGTTTACCAGAGCCCAGATACAGAAGTACTCTCTGTGTCCATGAAGGTATGAAGGTATGAAGAAAATGTGCAGATACACAATAGAACATTATTCAGTCTCAAAAGAATGCAGTTTGGGACTGGAGAGATGGCTCAGTAATTAAGAGCCCTGGCTACACTTCCAGAGGCCCCAGGTTCAATTTCCATTGCCCACATAGCAGCTCACTTGCATATGTAACTCCAGTTCCAGGGTATCTGACATCCTCTTCTAACCTCGATAGACAGCTCACTCACATGGTGCACAGACATGCTTGACAGGTGAAACACCCATATGCATACTTTTTTTTTTTAAAGTGGAAAGAGGAAAGTGTTCAGTCATTTGCAGCACTGTGGATAGAATTGGAAGTTATGTTGCATGAAATGCACCTGGCATAGAAAAACAATGCCATATGCTCTCATTGATATGAGCAATCTTAAAAAGTTGTTCCCATAGAAAGGAGGGAATCAAGTCGTGGCTCCTAGAGTCCTGGAAGGGTGTGGGGAAAGAAGAATGGACAGAGTGATTTTAGAGCACAAAGTTGGATAGGATGTATATCATCTAATGTTCAGTAGCAAAGTAGGATAACTATAGTTGGAAAATATCATTTTGAACATAAAAAAACTAGTAGGGAGAATTTTGAATGCTCACATCGCAGAGAAATATATATCAATTGCCCTGACCGTATCACTACATATGTATAGCAAATTATATTAAAATGTCACAGTGTACCCCATTATTATGTAAGGTTAAACGATTTTTAAAAAAATCTGGGCTGAGGAGTTGGCCCAGTGGGTAAGAGGCTTACTGTTCAAGGAAGAGCACCTGGATTTGAGTCCCCAGAACCCATGTAAACTCCACGCCATCATGGTATGCCTTTTATTCCAGTGCTGTGGGAAAGAAACAGATGGATCGGATCCCAGGAGCTTGCTGGTCAGACAGTGGGCTGTTAAAATGGTGGGTTTCAGGATAGGTGAGAGACTGTGTCTCAAGAGAATACACCCAGGTTCTCCTCTAGTCTCTGCTGGTATACATACCCATACAGACATGTACAACACACATACGTAAAGTAATGTAAAAGTCCACATTTGGATGAATTCAAAAGACAACTGATGAGTAATAAAATAGTGCTTTTATTGAAATGTGTTATAAAACTAGAATCAAACATTAGATGGTTTTAATAAACCAACAACTTGATAGATAAACCATATAAGTATGCTGTAGTTTTATTTTTTGATGTTGTTTTGTTTTTTGTTATTTTGAGAAAGGGTTTCTCTGGCTGTCCTGAAACTTGCTCTGTATATCAGTCTGGCCTCAAACTCAAGAGATTCACCTGCTTCTACCTCACAAATTCTAGGAATAAAAAGGCAGGTACCACCATTGCCTGGCTGACATGTAGTTTGTGTGTGTGTGTGTGTGTGTGTGTTAATTTATAGAGTTGTTGTCTTCAATCAGTAGGGAAAGAATGGAACATTGAAAAGAATGCTTAGCTATTATTATTACTACTACGACTACTGTTGTTGTTGTTGTTATTATTATTATTATTATTATTATTATTATTATTATTATTATTATTAAAACAAGTTTACTTATATGGGGGGAAGTAGGTTTAGACACCTGACTTCACAACATTAAAACAAATGCAAATATGCTTAAAGAAGTTAAAATTTAAACTACAGAAGATCCAGAATTGAACATAGATAGCTACAAATCTTATCTCAAAGAGCATAGTAGTGGGGATGTTGTGGTAGAAACACTTATCTGGCATATATAGGGCTGTGGAAAAATTCCCAGTGCGCGCGCGCACACACACACACACACACACACACACACACACACACACGACTGAAAAATGACAGTTAAAAGATAGTTCAATATATAAAAATTTACTGTTTCTGAGCATCTAAGTGACACCAGACACAAAGTTAAACATGACCATGACAGCAAAAACAAAAGAAAGCATTTGTTCTCTGAAGTATGTGGGTTAGGATAATATCCTTACTACCAAATACTGACAAAACAAGAGAAGACAGCCATTCCCAGGAGTGAACTGGAACAAAGAACAAAGACTTGAATAGGTGAATCAAAGCAAAAAAAAAAAAACAAAAACAAAAACAAAAACAAAAACAAAAACAAAAACCCTGCAAATAGCAACTTGAGAAGCTGCTCCACCTTCCTGGTCATGGAAGGAATGGGAACTAAAACAAGATAACCATCAGGTTAAATATTAATCAGAAATATTAGTACCGTGAGTGTGTGATATATGCGAGTGCTGTGGGTGCTCATACTGGCACATGGATAGAGGTCAGGGGACAAGTTGTGGGACTGCTTCGTTCCTTCCACTCTTATGTAGGTTCTAAGGGCTCACACCCTGATTACCAGGCTTGCACAGTAAGTACTTTACCCACTAAGCAATCTTGCCAGGCCCCTGGGTTGGTTATTATTTTTTATTGATATTTATTTTGCCTGTGGATCAGAAAACTGTACCCTAGTGTAATACTGAGTGAAAGTGAAAATTTGCAAATGAAAGGTTCTCATTTTGACAAATATATTGTGAAACATGCATATGATAGAATATCATATGGCCATTTAAAATCACATTCTCAAATAGGAACAGCAATATGATTGTCTGTTAAGGAAAAATAATGGGCTGAGGATGTGGTCAGTGGGTAAGGTGCTTGCCTAGCAGCACCTTAAGAAACACAGTTTGATTCCCCAGCACTGCATGCCTGTATTGTAGTGACTGGACAGTGGAGGCAGGAGTACCAGAAGTACAAGGTCATCTTTGGCTACATAACAAATTCAGTGCTATCTGGGGATGCATAAGATTGATTCTCAAAACTATGTCCCATTTTGTTTTGGTAAGTAAACCTCTCTTCCTGTTCAACACTCCTCTACCCATCCAAACATCCTTCCGGTCCCTGAATCTTCCTTCATGCTGGGGCCACTGCTTCTACAACATAGCACCTATTAAAAAAACCCATAGTTTTTTAACTATGTATATAAAAAGGTATATGTTTATATGTATAAAGTAAATAGCTCAAACCATAAATACCTTGCTTCTGGCTTTGGGTTATGAATCACTTTGACTACTTTTTGCAGTTCAATTTAGATTTGCTTTGATAATGAGAAAGGCCTTGGGAAAATAATTTCCTCAGAGTGGGTATTGACTCTCCTTGGCTTTCTCTTGTCTTCTGCCCATAAATAAATACCCCCATGGAAGGACTAGGCCTTGCCTTCTGCCCCATCTCACAACACTTTACATTTATCAAGCAGAGTTCCTTTCTTTTTCCTTGTTGACTTAGTCTAGTCACATGGTACTGAGCTCATGAGCTTAGTCTGGCTCCCCTGCCTACACCACAAATGAACTCTAGGCTTTGGTCAAAATCCTCTCTCTATATTCTCCAACTCACAGGCCCTTCTCATGCCATAGCCAACCTTTACAACCATCCAGATCTACCCCCACATTCCAGGATTGGACCAGGAAGCACATCTTGTATACCAGTCTAGTCCCCTCTGTCCACCTGACTTCATTCCACCCTGGCTATTTCCAACGTCTAGGCCTAACCTGCCTGTATTTCCTCCCTTCTGCCCCAACCTGCTCTGTCATTATCAGAATGAGAACTAACAAAAGAAGCCCATGTGCCTAGATTTTATCACAAAAATGCCAACAGTATGAAATATCAAACCAGTCTTGTAGAACTGTTTGCTAATGGCACTTTTCTATATGGACCCAGGGCGTAGTATTTAAAAGAACAATTGTAACCTTCCTCAAAGAACTCAAGGAGTTTAAAGAAGACAGAAAGGAATAGTTCTATGAAATTAAGGAGAAATAGCTTAAGGAGAATAAATAAGTGATACCTAAAAAACACAATCATAAGCTGATGGAAATGACAAAGACAATATAGGACTTGAAAACAGAATTCGGGCTGGTGAGATGGCTCAGCGGTTAGGAGCACTAGCTACTCTTCTGAAGGTCCTGAGTTTGAATCCCAGCAACCACATGGTGGCTTACAACCACCTGTAATGGGATCTGATGCCCTCTTCTGGTGTGTCTGAAGACAGCTACAGTGTACTTACATGTAATAAATAAAGAAATATTTTTTAAAAAAGAACAGAATTCAATGAGGAAATGGAAACATTGACGAGGACTCAAACTGAAATGAAAATGGAATTGAAAAGCCCAATGAATTCAACTAAGAAACTTGAAGGAAAGCCTTACAAAGAGGACATAGAATCAGAAAATAGAATATTAGGATTTGAAGATCAATAAGAAGATCTAGACCAAATAAGCATGGAACATGAACAATTTAAAACACTACAAGAAAGGAACACAGGAAATATGAGATACTATGAAAAAAATTTGGTTTATAGGTATAGATGAGGGAAAAGAATCTCAAGTTTAATAGGATGGACTAGCTTTTCAACAAGGTCATAGAAAAAAGGAATGCACACCTATGTAGATATAAGAAGCATACTGAACACCAAATAGACAAGAAAATCTCTACATCCTCATAGCATGTCAAAGTTAAAACACAAACTCTACATAACAAAATGTATTGAAAGCTGAAAGAAAAATAAATGTAAGTCACATATAAAAGAAAACCCATCAGAACACAGCTGATTTCTTTTTTTTATCCTTTATTGATTGAGAACATTTTCTTTCTTTTTTTTAAATTAGATGTTTATTTACAATATCTCCTTTCCCAGGTTCCCCTCAAAAAAAAAAAAAAAAAAAAAAAAGAAAGAAAAAAGAAAAAAAAAACCCAAAACTAAAACAATCCCCTGTTCCCTTCCTCCTGCCCCTGCTGACTATCCCACCCCCACCCACAGCTGATTTTTCAATGACAACCATGAAAGCCAGAAAAGCATGGAGCAATGTGTTCCCACATGGGGATTCATCCCATATGCAGTCACCAAACACAGGCACTATTGTAGATGACAAGAAGTGCATGCTGACAGGAGCCTGATATGGATGTCTCCTGAGAGACTCTGCCAGTGCCTGACATATATGTAGGCAGATGCTAGCAGCCAATCATTGAACTGATCACAGGGTCCCCAATGGAGGAGTTAAAGGACTGAAGGAGCTGAAGGGGTTTGCAACGCCCTAGGAAGAACAACACTATCAACCAACTAGAGCTCCCAGGGTTTAAACCACCAAGGAGTACACATGGAGAGACTCATGGCTCCAGCTGCAGCTGTAGTAGAGGATGGCCTCGTCAGGCATCAATCGGAGAAGTATCCCTTGGTCCCATGAAGGCTCGATGACCCAGTATAGGGGAATTTGAGGATGGGAGTGGGTGGGTGGGGGCATACCCTCATAGAAGCAGGAGGAGGCGGGATAGGATAGAGGGTTTCTGGGGGGGAAATCGGGAAAGGGGATAACATTTGAAATGTAAATAAAATATCCAATTAAAAACCAACAACAAAAAAGACTATGATGGAGGCCTAGATTAATATACTCAGTAAAAGTATCTTCCAATACTAATGGAGACAGAAAAACTTTCCATACCATAAATACGCTTTAAAAGTTTTTTATATCCAGCAAACTAAACATAAAATACAAAAAGTATTATTTCTGACTTAAGAAAAAAATGAGCAGAGCAGAAAAATTGTGGAAAGAAATAATGAACCATAAGCACCAAAACACAAGGTATCACTGAGAACACAATGACAAAAATTAACAACAGGATGAACATAATTAACACACACATTTTAATAATAACTTTAAATATCAATAGCCTCAATTTCCCAATCAAATGATATAGGCTGACTAATGGGTCAAGAAACAAAATTCATCTATGTGTTCTCTTTAAGAAACACAGCATTAAAGATAGACAGACACTGCCTTAGAATAAAAGGATGGGCAAAATACTCCAAATGGGACCAGGAAGCAAGCATGCATCAATATCTTATTCTGACAAATTAGAAATCAAACTAAAACTAATCTCAAGAGATAAAGAGGTATGCTTCGTTCTAACCAAGTGAACAATTAACACAGAAGACATTAATATCCACCAAACTCTGGAATACTGAGTTTCATAAAAAATGTATTACTGGATTTAATGACAGAGATTAGCAACAATCCATTAATAGTAGGTGATTTCAACACTCCACTTTCTCCAATAAATAGGTCATTTGGAAAAAAATAAACATCAGAATTAATTGACATTATACATTACATTGTCTTAACAGATATACATAGGATATTCTACCAAACAGATATTAAAACAACTCACCACTGAATGATGAATGGGCCAAAGAATAAATCAATAAAGAAATGTAAAAAGCTTCCTGTAATTAAATGAAAATGAAAACACAACACAAAAAAATCTCTTAGGACAGAAAGTAGTCCTATGAGGGAAATTTATAGTTCTAAGTTCCTACATTAAAAACAAAAACAAAAACAAAAAAACAAAAACAGAGCACAAATTAATGACTTGGTGATACAGCCGGAACTTTTAGAAGAACAAGAACAAATCCAAACCTAGTTAATGGCAAAAGATAGTGAAAATCAGAGTAGTTATTAGTACAATAGCAACAGGGGAAACAATACCAAAAATATTAACAAATATAAAAGCTGGTTCTTTGAGAAAATAAACTGCCAAGTCCTACTTGGCCATGTGGAAGGGATGGTGTGTCTCCTTGAGTGTTGGTAGTTGCTAGGCGTGAGACTTGTTTGTAAGCTGGGTGGTGGTGGCATATGCCTTTAATCCCAGCACTTGGGAGGCAGAGGCAGGTGGATTTCTGAGTTTGAGGCCAGCCTGGTCTACAGAGTGAGTTCCAGGATAGCCAGGGCTACACAGAGAAACCCTGTCTTGAAAAAAAAAAAAGAGACCTGTTTGTATATTTTACTTTATGTTCCTCCTTCAGGGGAATGTTCTCTCTGAAGACATTCTGAAGGTTAATGACTCCATGATAATTAGAAACAGCACGAGTCTGAGAGACAAGGCTATGTCTATGTCTTTAGCAAAAATGATAAACACTGTGACTTTCAGGACAGCCCTTAAGGCTGTGGGAAAGAACTCTGAAAACATTAGTTCAAAAATATATAATTTTCAACTATGTAAAACATAAGGATGCAATATGATTAATATGAGGGGCTTCATAGACCTAAAAGAATAGAGGTAAGTAAGTATACTATGAGCCAGCTTGTCAGGAAGATGGTAAAAAAGGAGATAAAGAGATTTGGGGAGTGGTGATGGCAGGACAAGATCCCACGCAGCTAAGTTTATTGTTTGTGGTTACAAAAGCAGGCAGATTCCTGAGTTTAAGGTCAGCCTGGGACAGACGCCATTTAGGTCCAGGCCCAGGCATATTGGGAATGGGATTTTTAGGACAGGATTTCATCCAGCAAAACTTATTGTTTGTGCTTTCAAAGGCAGGCAGATCTCTGAATTCATTTGCAATATTAAGAAAAAAAGAATGTACTTACTTTTTCTAAGAATCAGGGGGCTAGGGTCAGGGGATGCTGATTAATGGAATAATCAAAAGGGAAACTGGGGTGGATGATTGAACTGATAATGTAAATAAAAGATTGGGCTTTAGTCTATAAGAGCTGAGCTGTCTGGAGATCTCCAGAGAAAGCTGTCTCAAGCAGAAAACAGGCTGCCACCCTGTATCACACCATTTGACTTCACATTGTCACTCTCAAACACCTTTCCTTCATACTCCCTCTCCAAACCAAGGCTGGTTCTTGGCAATAAAAATGTTTAACAGACCCTGTCCCAACTAGCTAAAAGAAAAAGAGAGGATCCACATTAACAGAGTCAGAAATGAACAGAGAAACAGCATATACTGAATAAACTCACAGTATTATAAAGAAATACTTTAAAATAGACTACCTATACACCATTTAGCTGGAAAACCTAAAGGAAATGTATGAATTTTTAGATTCAACCAAGCTACCAAAATTAAACCAAAAAGAACTCGGCATCCTAAACAGACCTATAACAAGTGAAGAGATTGAAATGGCAGCAATAATGATAACAACAACAAAAACAACAACCACTGCTACCTCCCAGGCTTAAAAAAAAATTGTTGAGGGCAAGAAGAATTCACAACAGACTCCTACCAGACTTTCAAAGGAGATCTATAGTCAATCCTTAAACTATTCAAAGGAGGAGGAGGGGGAGAAGAAAGAAAGGCAGGGGAAGGAGATCTCAAACTCCTACAGAGCTGTCATCATTAATACCAAAACCAAGTAAATACAAAACAAAATCAAAACTACAGGCCAATATCCCTGATGAATATTGACTCAAAAATGTTCAGTAAGGCAAGTCCCATAACACCCACAGGAAGCTCCACTCCCAGGCACTCTAACGGGCCCAGGATCATAGGATCCCAGAATCACAGGATCACAGAGACAGCTTGACTCTAAGGAGTTCTGACACAACCAGGATCACAGGAAGGACAGGCTCCAGTCAGATTTAGCCAGGGCAGGTAAGCACTAAAGATAACAGATGGCAGAAGGCAAGCATAAGAGCATAAGTAACAGAAACCAAGGTTACTTGACATCATCAGAAACCAATTCTCCCACCATAGCAAGTCCTGGACACACCATCACACCAGAAAAGCAAGATTCAGATCTAAAATCACTTCTCATGATGATGATACAGAACCTTAAGAAAGACATAAATAACTCCCTCAAAGAAATACAGGAGAACACAGGTAATCAGCTTGAAGCCCTCAAAGAGGAAACAAAAATCCCTTAAAGAATTACAGGAAAACACAACCAAACAGGTGAAGGAAATGAACAAAACCATCCAGGATCTAAAAATGGAAATACAAAGAAATCACAAAGGGAGACAACCCTAGAGTTAGAAAGCCTAGGAAAGAGATCAGGAGTCATAGATGCAAACTTCACTAACAGAATACAAGAGATAGAAGAGAGAATCTCAGGGGCAGAAGACATCATAGAAAATATTGACACAAAAGTCAAAGAAAATGCAAAAAGCAAAAGGATCTAACCTAAAACATCCAGAAAATCAAGGACAAAATGAGAAGACCAAGCCTAAGGATAATAGGTATAGAAAAGAGTGAAGACTCCCAATGTAATGTGCAAGTAAATACCTTCAACAAAATTATAGAAGAAAACTTCCCTAACCTAAAGGAAGAGATGCCCATGAATAGACAAGTAGCCTACAGAACTCCAAATAGTTTGGACCAGAAAAGAAATTCCTCCTGTCACATAATAATTAAAACACAAAATGCATTAAACAAAGAAAGAATTTTAAAAGCAATAAGGGAAAATAGGCAGTAACATAAAGGCAGGCCTATCAGAATTACACCAGACTTCTCACCAGAGACTATGAAAGCTAGAAGATCATGGGCAGATGTCATACAGACCCTACAAGAACACAAATGCCAGCCCAGGCTACTATACCCAGCAAAACTCTCAATTACCATAGAGAAAACAAGATAATCCATGACAAAACAAAATTTACACAATATCTTTCCACAAATCCAGTCCTACAAAGGATAATAGATGGAAAACATCAACATAAGAAGCAAAACTACACCCTAGAAGAAGCAAGAAGGTAATCTTTCAACAAACCCACACAAACCTATTTTCACCTCTAACAA
>JADRCD010071238.1:0-13974 GCA_019843815.1 Montemys delectorum | reverse complement strand
CTGGCCCCCATAGGGGCCATACCTAAATATAGCATAATAAAAATTACATTTAGGCCAACTTCTAAAGTCCTCATAGTCTACAGCAGTCTCAACAATGTTAAAAGTCCAAAGTTCAAAGTCTCTTCTGAGATTAATCCAATCACTTTACTTCCCGAAGCAAGACAGGAAAGCAGCTAGGTAAAATCCAAACTCTGCATCTCCATGTCTGATGTCAAAGCAATCTTCAGATCTCCAAATCCATTTTCATCTTTGTTGACTGCAGCACACTTCTTTTCCTGGGCTGGTTCCACTCCCTGTTAACAGCTTTCCTCAGGAGATATCCTATGGCTCTGGCATTTCAAACATCTTGGGGTCTCCAAGGCAGCTTCAACATTACAGCTTCTTGTTCCAGTATCTGGGATCCACACATGATTCTGGGCTCCTCAAAAGGGTTGGTGTCTCTTCTCTAGCTCTGCCCTCTGTAGCACTCTAAGCTCAGGTTGATCCACTTTACTGCCGCTGCTGTTCTTAGTGATGATCCTGTAGTACTGACATCTCTGATACACTGTAACTAGGCTTCACCAGTAGCCTCTCATAGGCTCTCTTTATGGTGCCAAGCCTCAAATCCTTTGCAATGACCCCTTCAGTCCTGGGCCACAAACTACAATTGATGTTGTACCTTCACCAATGGCCTTCCATGGCATCTCACAGTGCCGGAGTCTCAGCTGCTCTTCATGACCTTTTAATGCCTTCAAAACCAGTATCACCTGGGTGATTCTTACACCTTACCAAGTATAGCTGCAGCACAAGGTACATCCTTGGCTGTCTCTGGAACATAGCTTCTTTGTGCTCTCTGAAAACACTTCCCAGAAGATTTCACCTCAGTAATACTGGTCTCTTCTTAATCACCACTAATTTCTTAGCTCCAGCTAACCAGCATCAATTGTCCCAGTAGTCTCCTTCTCCTCTTGACTCTAAAGCCAGAGCCATATGGCCAAAGCTGCTGAGTTCTGCTGCTTGAAGAACTGGAACATGGCTCCCTTGTTCTATTACATTCTCACTAGCTTCCTCTTTTCCTATTATTCACTGCCTAAACTCGGCCGTCCTGGATCTTGCTCTGTAGTTTGACCTTGAACTCAGAGATCTTCATGCCTGTCTCCTGAGATTAAAGGTGTGGTCCACCAAGCCTGGATTTAAGTTTTTCTTCACCTAGAACTTGCTCTATTTGAGGCTGGCCTTGAACTCAGAGATCTGCTTGGCTTTGTCTCCTGGGATTAAAGGTGTGAACTACCATGCCTGGATCTAAATTTACTTGGGTAGGATCTTGCCCACAAATCCCTTAATCTGTTATCTCCTAGAGCACAGAATTAGGCTCCATTTCACTTCCTGGTGCCCCTTTAATACTTGAACTATATATTTTATATTTTTCCTTTCTCAGCTTACTATGTTTGTTTAAAATGCTCTTCATAAGACTTAACCAGAGAACAAAGTATATGATTGGCATTTCTGAGACTTCCTTTGTCAATGCAATTAATCTGAGTCTCTTCACCTTAGCCTCAGGCAGACTCTTCAGACAAGGGCAAAAAGTAGCCACATTCTTCTCCAAAATACCACAAAAACAGTGTCTAGGCTACATATTGAAATTCTCCACTGAAACCTCTTGGGCCAGTTCCGCACAATTTAAATCATTCTCAGCAACAAAGTCTCCCATACTACTACTAGGATAGCCCCTTAAGCCCCACTTAAAGCATTCCACTGCTTTCCAAATCCGAAGTCCCAAAATCCATATTCTTCCAAACAAAAGCATGGTCAGGCCTATCATAGCAATACCTCGTCCCTGGTGCCAACTTTTGTCTTAGTTAGGGTTTTAATGCTGTGAACAGACACCATGGCCAAGGTAGCTCTTATAAGGACAACATTTAATTGGGGCTGGCTTATAGGTTCAGAGGTTCAGTCCATTATCATGGCAGCATCCAGGCAGGCATGGTACAGGAGGAGCTGAGAGTTCTACATCTTCATGTGAAGGCTGCTAACAGAATACTGGCTTCCAGGCAGCTAGGATGAGGGTCTTAAAGCCCACACGTACTCCAACAAGGCCACATCTCCTAATAGTGCCACTCCTTGGGCCAAACATATACAAACTATCACAGGGTCAATGTAACATATGTATTCAGGGACTAGTCATGTCTAATTCCTATTACAATAATTATTAATGGAGTGAAAAGACAGCTCAACTTTCACAATCACTGTGCCAAAGGACTAACACATATAGGATTCTTTGGGCATACAAAAATGTTTTTTTTCTACTTCAATATACAAAAAGTTGAATTTGCACATCCACTTCAGTGGGGGTGGGTTATGATGGAGTTGAATAGCTTTGCATCCTCTTTCATGACTCATGTGTCCTTTTGCCTACCTTCTGTCTTTCCTTATTTCCTAAAACTACCTTCTCTTTGTCTCATTTATTAAATTTTTGGGTTTTACCCTCAATTTACCTGTTTAAGAGAAGTTACATAACCTGATACTTTTCTCTTTTATTCTATTTATTTATTTATTTATTTATTTTTATTAGGCATTTTCTTTATTTACATGTACATTTTCCCTTTCCCATCTTCCCCTCCAAAACAAACAAACAAACAAACAAACAAAAGCAAGAACAAACCCCTTTTGCCTCCCCCCTTCCCCATGCCTGCCACCCCACCCTCTCCCACTTATTGGCCCTGGCATTCCCCTATACTGGGGCACAAAACCTTCACGAGGTCCTTTACTCCTATTGATGATCGAATTTGCAATCCTCTACTATATACCTGCTTCCAGTACATTCAATCCCACCCTGTATAGTCCTTGATTGGTGGTTGGGTCCCTGGGAGCTCTGAGGGTACTAGTTAGTAATTGTTGTTCGTCCTAAGGGGCTACAAACCCTTCAACTCCATAGAACCTTTCTCTAACTCCTTCATTGGGGACCGTGTACTCAGTTCAATGAATGGCTGCTCTTTTATTCTTTTATTCCGTTTAAAGCTAATTCTATTCAAATAATTTTATTATATTCAAATAATTCTATTATAGTGTTAATTAATATGTAATTTGTATTATATCAGTTAATATATAATTTGTATTACTATATAAAATAAAGCATGGTTTTAAGAAAAAAAGAGAACAAATTAAAATCTTTTAAAATATTGATTTTCTGACCTACAGCAAAAAAAAAAAGTGTGATTCTTCAGCAAGGGAGTCTCAATAGCTAATTGTGGTATGCAACAAAGGATGTGGCAATAGCTTCTGTTGTTTTAGGTGCCTCTGGGGCAGTGGTTCTCACCTTTACTAATGCTGTGAGCCTTTAATTCAGCTCCTTGTGTTGTGGTGACATCCAACCACAAGATTATTCTCGTTGTTACATCATAACTGTAATTTGGCTAATGTTATGAATCCTAATGTAAATATCTGATATGCAGGATATTTGATATGTGACCCCTGTGAAAAGGTCATTGGACCCTCAACGAGGTAACAACCCGTAGGTTAAGAACCACTTCTCTGAGGCCTCTTTAAGCAGTGAGACACAGTGCTTGGTACTGGGATTTTTATTTAATAACTCATGTGTTCGGAGAGCAGCGCCTGGTCTACCCATGCAGGGTACCTCTGTTCACACTCCTTTGTCTTCAAATTATATGTTAAAATTTGCTTGCATGCTAGTTGTTTTCCTTAAGGCTTCTTTCATACATTCTATGTTTGGGTTGACCTATCACCTACTTTCCCCCAACCCACTCCCACCCCACCCCCCAGTTCTTTTATGTCATAAGTGACCAGATGAGTTTTTAGTCCAAATAAGGAAAAGGAAGCAAAGTGACTTTTGCCCCAGACCTCTGGTTGGTTTCCCAGAGACAGAAGTCTACTTTACCCTGGGGCAGTGATAAGAGCTGTAATAGGTGCTCCCATTTCTGTTCCCCCTAGGAACACCATGAAGCATTGAGAGAAAAACATGGAAGAATCAAGATCCCTCTCTGCAGACTGTTGCTAGGCTACCTGTTTCCCTCTCCAGCTGCAGTACTTAAAGCCCTCCTCCCTTTCTGCTGGCATCAGAAACGAATGGAGAACTGAAGGGTAGCAGAGATGGAGTGTAGGGAGGGGCAGGTGGCCGGCAATGTCCAGCTTCCTTCCGGACTGCAGGGGCACTCAGTATCCTTCCGCTGCTCCGTCCTGCTCCACATCTCCAGACCACCTTCTCTCCATAGTGCCCCTCCCCCCGCAAAGCCCTCACAAACTCTAGATTTCAGCCATCCCACACTGTAGTGGCGCCAAAAATAAAAATAAAAAAATTAAAAAAAAATAGTGGTAGTGGTCTCTGATTAGGGTGAACAGGGGTCTGCAGATGCCCACTGGTGCAACCCACCCCTCCAAGAGGAGTGGGGCTGTCTCTGGCCCCGCCCACTCCGAGTCGGAACTACAGTGGGTCCGGGAGGGGGCGTCGAGCCTCGTGCGCAGTATCCCTCCGCCCCCTTCCCGACACCCTCCAGGCGAGCTGGCTTGCCGCATCCTGCGCAGCCCCTGATGTTTGGTGCAGAGACGTAGGGGCGGGACACGTTTCTGCCATTCCGCTCTCGCGTAAAGCGGTGGGGGGCTCTTGGAGAGGATCTGCGGCGGGCAGAGACCAGCCAGGAGCAGGAGGGGGACGCGGGGGAGGCCAGGGACCTGGGCCGTGCGCCTGGCCAGGTAAGTGGAGATATGTCCAGGGTTCTGGACGGTCGCCCTCTGCGGACCGCTGCCTGGCCCTGACAGTCCAGTGGAGGCCAGCGGGTCGCGGCTGCTCCCTGAAGTGTGCGCGGTGCCCGGAGACCCCAGGCGGTGGGGAGGATGAAGTGGGGAGAACCCAAACCGGGTCCCGGACGGCTGCTGGAGTGTCTAGAGTCTGAGGGTCTGCAGGCCTGTGGAGCAGATGGCCTGGCAGCAACCTTTTCCCCAGGCCCTTCTTGGTGTTTGGGCCCTGCAAAGGTTGTGGGGGAGGCGCCTATAGGAGAAATGGCGGCGCGGGAGCTGGGGATGGTGCACCTTGGAGGTTGCTGTTCATGGGTTGGGGGCAGGTGGCTAGCTCTGGTGATGGTTCAGCTGTTTGGTGAGTCGCCTTTCTACCTGGGCCCTTATTCCAGAAAGGGATCCTTGTGCTCTGCATCATGGGTACTGTCTCTTCCCAAAGGCTCCTGCTTGGTGGCAAAGTCTCCTGTCAGGGTGGTAGGAGTGGTGCATTCTGGGGAAGGGGAAACATAATTAGAGGGGCGATTATGAAGACATCAGAGCATAAGAATGAAATGTTCATCTGCCTTCAATACAGGATTGTTTTATTGCCTTCTATATTTAGACTGTTGTACCTAATTTAACACAAGGAATTGGTCATGATAAGGAGTTGATCATATATACAGAACTCCTAGCTATATAAATATTATGACATTATCCTATCTTTTATATTCAGGATCCATTTTTTCAACATTTCCCCAACATTTGTTTCAATGTTCGAATGGAGTTAAAGTAAAGGAGAACTTTTTGTGCAGGTGAGTGTTCAATTTAGAATATTCGAACTCACTATTGGAGTTAAGTGTCTGTTTCTGGGACCCCATATATCAACCCCAACCACTTTTCGTAGTCCCTCGTATTTTTATACAGAAGCAGTACCAAAAATATGTATATATATATATATATATATATATATATATGCTGTTTCTGAAGGTGGCCATTTGGGTCGCATATCAGAGTTGATAGAGATCATTTACTTTGTTCCTAATTCTTTAAAAGAGGTGTTTGAACTTGGGTTTTGGAAATCTGCCCATAAATCTAATAATTGTATACCATGGTCAACATTTTTTTATATTTTCCTCAATATCTTTTGCTTTGCATAGGTTGAGTCTTCTCCAGCCAGAGGACTCTTCTTTAGTGGGACGAAGAGCCTCTCCTGAGGATCCTGCTTTGTGGTAAGACTGGCATCGATACACATGAGGGGAGATCTACCCATACATGGGGAGGCTGGTATTTCAAACATGACCTTGAAATTGTTGCAATTCATTAGCTTCCCTGCCTTCTTCCCGAATACAGTTGTATATGTTCCATTATCTGTTTTTACACCTTGTATTTTGTCCTCAGAGGAAGAAATTTAGTCCCTGAATGAGAAAATGCATGACCCTACAGTTGGCAAGATGCATATTCAGACAGATTACAGGGCTTGAGCACATCTGAGGAATAATTGGGGCAGGGCTGACAAGATGTGGGAGACATTTAGCAACCTTAAGTATACAGAAACATGTGCTATGAACCTTTTCAGGGGAGGTCTGTCATCTCAATCCCTTTAGTGGGTTTGTTGTTGTTATTATTTCTGGTGTTGCCTTTTGCCTCTGTCTTTTTTATCCACAAACCTGTTTCTTTCTAGGTTCTTGTAGAGCAATGTTTCTCAACCTGTGGATCGTGACCCCTTGGGGATGGGGGGGGGGAAATCAAATGATCCTTTCATAACAGTTACATATCAGATATTCTGCATATCAGATGTTTACATAGCAGTTCCTAACTGTAATAAAATAACAGTTATAAAGTAGCAACAAAATTTTGTGATTTAGGTTCACTACAAAATGAGGAACTCTTTTAAAGGGTTGCAGCATTAGAAAGGTTGAGAACCACTCCTGTAGAGACTTGTAAGTAGTTGTTCACTTAGAAGGTAAGCGAGAGAACAAGACTTTATTAGGATTCGAGGTGAATATGAATGTGAGCATGAACACACACGCACAGATGAAACCACATCTTACCTTGGACCCAAGGTTTTCCAGCTTTCCAGACATTGCTGCCCTCACATTCATTACAGAGAGTGGAGGCCAGTGAGCAAAGATTGTGTCAATAGCTAATTAGCAGATACTGGGTCCGAAAATGTAAGGAGAAGCCATAAGAGAGAGCAGGGTATGAGGAAGTATTGAGATTCATGGAGATACGAGTTTAGGTCAGTCTGTTAAATACTCAGGGTTCTAATCCCATGTGTAATTTTGTCTATAGTTCTGCCTTTGAAGTCCATTGGGTGGCGTTTTGACAGTGAAAGTGAGGAAGGAGGAAGTAATCCCATCACATCAGTGCAGCTTACTGAAGCCTTTCTGAAAGCCTGTAAGTACCTGATGATATATACCAGTGTGGGACCAAAGGGGCTGGGTACTCCTTAGCTTCTCCCACTCCAGCCAGCTTACCTGCTATCACTGTTGTAGATGATGGGGAGAGAAGAATGGGCTGGATGCAAATACTCAAGAAGTAAAATGAGATAGCAGAGTCTTCTACTAATCCGCACCTTCAAGCCCATAATTCAAATCTCCTTTCATGTCCTTCTGTGTAGCTATCTGTATAAAAGACCAAAGTTGGAAGACGCTCAAAGTCTTTCTTTTTCCTACCTTAGGTCTTTCCCCACTGGTAGACTTGGATTGGGAGAAGATTGCTTTCAACGGGTCTGCCTTTGGAAATCATCGTCTTCTCCCTAGCCTGAGTGTGTCTTTAATTTGTCCCTACCATTGATAGAGACTGCATGTCAAAAAAGGGGACTTCCTTAACGACTGAAGCCACAGTTGTCTTGGACTCTTTCTGCCAAGTTTATCTCTGACCAAGTTAACAAGTGTAAAGATACCAGCCCAGAACAAATATAGGTGTATATAACTGTGTATATACACAGGTATATATAACTGTGCTTCAACCATGACTGGTTCAAAGAATAGGGCTAGGGCACAGGCTAAACTAGAAAAAAGGGCAAGTGCACAAGCCAGAGCTGTGGCAGAGAGGGAGGCTGCTACTGCATGCAGGGGTGCAGGCAAAAACAGGGACAAAGGGAAAGGTAAGGCAGGGTCTAAATCAGATGCAGTGGCAGAGGCGAAGGCAGGGTCTAAGGGAAAGGTAGTTGCTGAGGCAAAAGAAGGAGCCAGAGCAGAATCTAAGGCTCTAGTAAAAGGCACATCAGATTTCAACCATAGGGCTGAGAACAAGTTTACTAGATCCACCCGTAAAGATAAGCCCAGTAGTGATAGCTGGTTCTGGGCTGGAGAAGATTCTGGTATTAATTCCTGGTTCTGGAAGGGAGAAGAGGTCAGTAGTAATTCTGTTGCTAAGTGTGAAAATAAACCTAATACTAGTATCCAGGCCCGTGCTGAGGAGCCCACACCTAGGACCAGCCACAAGTCTAGGTCAGGCGCTGAGGAGGAGGAGGAAGAGAACGTTATTGGGAACTGGTTTTGGGAAGGTGATGACACTAGTTTTGATTCTGATCCTAAACCTGTGTTCAAAATAGTTAAACCTCAGCCAGTGGATGAAATTAATGAAAAAGATAGGCCAAAGGACTGGTCCGAGGTAACTATCTGGCCCAAAGCTCCTGCTGTAACTCCAGCAGTGTTAGGTTATAGATCCCAGGATTCATGTGAGGCAAGATCCTCTTCCTTTATTGTTCTGGCCTCAAACGAAGAGGACACTTCAACGGCCTGTACTAAGAATGCTCGCTCCAGCCTACAGTCTATACCTGAGGATCCATTCGGTTCTGACCCTTGCATCCAGACGTTAGATGAAATTAGACAGCAAATCAAGATCAGAGAAGAGAATGGCATCAAGCCCTTTGCTTGCCCTTGCAAAATGGAGTGCTATTTGGATTCTCCGGAATTTGAAAAGCTTGTTAACATACTTAAGTCCACTACTGATCCTCTTATTCATAAAATAGCACAGATTGCAATGGGTATACATAAAGTTCATCCATTTGCCCAGGAGTTCATTAATGAAGTGGGCGTGGTGACACTTATTGAAAGCTTGCTCAGTTTTTCTTCCCCTGAGGTTAGTATAAAAAAGGCCGTTATTACTCTGAATTCTTCCGGGGATGACAGACAACACAAGGTTGAATTTCATGTTAAGCATATGTGTAAAGAAACTGTATCTTTCCCCTTGAACTCACCTGGCCAGCAATCTGGGTTAAAGATAATAGGGCAGCTGACTACCGAGTCTGTCCATCACTACATTGTAGTTAGCTACTTTTCAGAGCTTTTCCATTTGCTGTCTCAGGGAAATCGTAAGACTAGGAATCTTGTTTTGAAAGTATTTTTGAATATGTCTGAAAATCCCAAGGCAGCCAGAGATATGATAAATATGAAGGCATTAACAGCATTAAAACTCATCTTTAACCAAAAAGAGGCAAAAGCCAATCTTGTTAGTGCTGTGGCCATCTTTATTAACATAAAGGAGCATATTAGAAAGGGCTCAATTGTAGTAGTTGATCACTTGAGTTACAATACTCTTACTGCCATATTCCGTGAAGTTAAGGGGATTATCGAAAGAATGTAAAGTGACCCAGAAGTTAAAGAGAACACTGAACGGTGTCCAAAATTTGATTGGCTGTACACGCCCAAAGAGTTTTGCATAATATTTTGGTAATTACTGCTCACACATTTTTGTCTTAACATCTTTTACATATTATTACCTGTGGCAGGTTCTAGCTCAAAGCTAGAACATTTTTGATGTATCAAATAAATATTACATCTTGAGATAAAAAAGTTTATTGATTTCTATCTTATCTAGATTAGCAGATTTTTAACATTTTACTTAAGGAAACTGTGATCTAACGCTCAGAAGTACAGTGTCTTGAGGATTAGTATCTGCTTAGATCTGTTTGTGGCTCCAGATAGCAAAAAGAAACTACTGGTCTTGTAATCTAGTTACAGAAATAAGGCATATGCAAATAAAGATATCTGATGGTACTTAACACTGTGTGTTTGTGTATATGATATATACATATATATGCCTATTGCCCAATGTGCACTCTTGATTTAAAAAGGAGGGAGGTTACTATATGCTATTAAATATAAGAGTGATTTTTATTTCCCCCTTTATCCAACTATATCAAACATTTCATTACAGAATACAAAATGGCCCTGAATTACATAAAATCTATAATATATTCATTTTAAAATTTACTTTTATACTTAAAATTCAAATTCTAAACTATTTTATATGTCACATCAAAGAAGAAAAAAGGTAAGCCTGAAAAAGAAGTATTTTTTTCTTATTAGTTGCCATCACATACGTAGATTGGCATATTTTACAAGTTTTATTCCTTTTATGATGATCCTGTGAGCTAGTTAGCTCACATTTTTATTATCTTTCATTCTGAACATTCCCCAATCATAATTATAACCAATAAGTGCCTTCCCCTAGCTCTTCAAAGCACAGATGGCACAGGTGGCTTTTCTCCCAGTAGAACCTATCTCACAATAGCACCTTGACACTCATTCCCCCTTTTAGGCGATAGCCTTCACAGCATAGAGACGGTTGGTTTTAGCAGCAGTTTAATTTTCTGAAGGATAATGTCTCTTACCCAATTAACAAATTTTGGCTCCCTCCGAATTCATGTTGACTAGTCTTTTGTCTGGCTAGTTGCCAGATGGAATGTCTGAAATGAATATTTGTACTTTACCAAGCATTATGTGAGAAACCAGTCTCCAAAACTTTATTGTGTCAATAAAATGTAGATGTAGGAATCATAAAGAAAG
Source organism: Montemys delectorum (assembly GCA_019843815.1). Lineage (NCBI taxonomy): Eukaryota > Metazoa > Chordata > Mammalia > Rodentia > Muridae > Montemys > Montemys delectorum. The sequence goes on along the minus strand of JADRCD010071238.1, from coordinate 3,469 downwards.
TAAAGCTTGATCCTATCTTTCTGTGTGTACTTTTTTTCAAAGAGCCAGAATCATTCTGTACATGTTTATACCATACATTAAGAAGACTAACTGCTTTTTCATTTTCCCTTGCAAAATCATAACCAGTATTTTAAGTGAATCATGATTTATTTACATATTACACGAAAGGCTCTATGTTTCTGATCTGTAAGCCCATCTTCTGTATTTCAAATTTCTTTTGTTTCAATAATTATTTCTTGATTCACTTTATATCCAGATCACAATCCCCCTCTCTTCCTAGTCTCACCCTTACAAACTCAGCCCCACTGCCCCTCTCCTACTCACTGAAGAGGAGCCCCTACACTGGGACATCTAGTCCCTGCAGGACTAGGCTCATCCTCTCCCACTGAGGCCCAACCAGCCTGTCCAGGTAAGGGGAAGGGTATTCACAGGCAGGCAACAGAATCAGAGACAGCTCCCACTCCAGTTGTTATGGGGCCCACATGAAAACCAAGTTGCATGTTTGCTACAAATGTGTAGGGTACGTTGATCCAGCCCTTGTATGCTCTTTAGTTGGTGGTTCAGTCTCTGTGAGCCCCTATGGGCCCAAGTTAGTTGACTCTGTTGGCCTTCTTGTGGAATCCTTATCCCCTTCTACTCTACTCGCTCAATCCTATCCCCCACCCTTCCACAAGACTCCACAAGCTCAGCCTGAAGTGTGATTGTGGGTCTCTGCATCTGCCTCCATCCGCTGCTGGGTGAAGCCTCTCAGGAGACAGTTATGCTAAGGTTGCTGTCTGTAAGCATAACAGAGTATCATTAATAATGTCAGGGGTTGGCTCTCTCCCATGAGACGAGACTTAAGTTGGGCCAGTCATTGGTTAGCCATTCTCTCAGGTTCTGCTCCTTTATCCCTGTGCATCTTTTAGGCAGGGCAAATTTTGGGTTGAAGATTTTGTGGGTGGATTGATGTCTCCCTACCTCCTCTGTAAGTCCTGCCTGGCTACAGGAGGTGGCCACTTCAGTCTCTAAATCCCCTTCTGGTAGGAATCTCAGCTAGGGTCACCCCTGGTATCCAAAACTTTATTGTGTAAGTCAGATATAGGTGTAGGAGTCCAAAAGAAAGTGAAGCTAGACCCTATTTTTCTGTATGTACTTTTTTTTGAAAGAGCCATATACTGTTTTATAGCATGCATTCAGAAAACTAACTGCTTTTGTTTTTCCTTATAAAATCCTAACTACAATTTAAAGTGAATCATAATTTATTCACATATCATATGAAAGGCCAAATGTTTCTGATAGGCAATCCCATCTTCTGTATTTCAACTTTCTAAGATTGAGAATAAACTTAACTAGAGCGATTTAGGCCCAGAACTACAACTTTAGGAATATTGGAAGAGGAAACCAAGGTGAGAAATTGCTGTTTCATCCTATAGATGGTGTTTTCCAGCAGTCTGTTTTTTCAGAAAGTTTCTCAGTATGTTGAGGGTGTGGTTGATTTCTCTAACATTCCTGATAGAAATTATAGTTCCTAGTCTGAGATAATAGGGAAAAATCCTTACATGTGAGACCATTGAGTTACTTGCTTTACTATTTTCAGTCAAGAAATAAATCATATTTTAAGTAGTACTATTTGTAACTTCTTGCTACCCAACTCTGTTATGAACATTTTCTCATGTTATTTTAGGTCTCTCTTTTTTATATGTAATATGGTCTTCTAGTTCATATTTTTTGCATAGTGTACAAATTTATTCATTTCAAAAATTAGAGTACTGTATTCACCAACTTGCCTTTTCCTCTGATTTGTTATCCCTACAAATTAGTATATAATGTACTACAAGCTTTTATAACTTTATTGACATGTGGCTCATGTACATTAAACCAAATATTTAATGAATGCAATTTTTTATGACCAAGCCTTGAATATATTCCCTACACAATCCTATGAAAGTTCCATCAGATTTAGAAATGCAAGCCAGGTATAACTCACCCTGATTCTCAAACCGTCTATCCAGATTTTTGCTCAAGAGCACGGAAACTTTTACCTTAGTCATTCCCTGTGTTTGTAGCTTATAACAGACAGAACCTTACTGTATAATATAACCTTAACAGTATATGAAGTGAAGACTTCATAGAAAGTATACCACTTACTAAGTTTTGACATGTATGGAACCATAACTATGTCAAAATACAAAACAGATCCTTTGTCCAACATGCCTCATTGTAATGCTTTCTTGTCATCCTGAGGGAACTACTGATTTGCTTTCTAGCAAGACAATAAAATTCTATAATTATATATTAAAGATCATGGAGCTTTTACTCATGGGAGGGATATTGGCTTCTTTTGTTTGTTTGTTTGTTTGTTTCGAGAAAGGGTTTCTGTTTAGCCCTGGCTGTCCTGGAACTCACTCTGTATACCAGGCTGGCCTTGAACTCAGAAATCCGCCTACCTGTTCCTCCCAAGTGCTGGGATTAAAGGCATGCGCCATTACTGCCCTGCAGCTTATTTTCATTCAATGAAATTATTTGAATTTTATCCATGTCATGTGTCTTAATAGTTCACCACATTTTAATGTCAAGTAACAGTCCACTATGTCTTTACCATAGTTGCTTTACACATTCAACTGGTAGTTGGCATTGGGATCTGATTTGAGGTGTAGAAAATAAAGCTACTATGAGAATTGATGTGCAAGTTGTTTTTTGATATATACTTTTATTGCTTCTGAATTTTAAAAACTGGAGTGTTTGGAGGTTATATAGTATGTTCTAGTTTTACTTTCTCCAGAGTGGTATCAGTTGTACCAGTGGTACATTTCAAAAACAGTGAGTAAAAGTTGTTCCTCTTCATCCTTGCTAGTACATCTTATGGCTACTCATTTAATTTTTTTCCATACCTCGTAGTGGTTCTGATTTGCATTTGCCTAGTGATTAATGATGGTGACCTTTTATCATATGTATATTTGCCACCCATATATGTTCAATGAAGTCTCTGTAAAAAATTTGTCATTTAAAAATATTTAAAACTTAAAGGCATTGTTTTACAATATATATTGTTGGTGTTAAAAGTTATAGCTTTCTGCTTCCTAATCCGCTTCCTAATCTGTGAGCCAGTAGCCTCCCTCACATTCCTGCTGCAGCCAAGAGTGGCTACCACTACCTTGCCTTCCCTGCCAAGATGTAGCCACAATAAACCTTACTTCCATTTAAAAAAAAAGTTCTAGCTTTGATTCAGGGTCTCCCTTGAGGTCTAGGCTAGCTTCAAACTCACAGCAGATCTTCGCTTCAGCCTCCCAAGTGTTTGGAGTACAAGCATAGACCATTATACCAAGTTTTGTTAAGAGGTTTTGGTGAGGCAGTGGTGGGGCACGCCTTTAATCCCAGCACTTGGGAGGCAGAGGCAGGTGGATTTCTGAGTTCAAGGCCAGCCTGGTCTACAGAGTGAGTTCCAGGACAGCCAGGGCTACACAGAGAAACCCTGCCTCAAAAAGCA
>JADRCD010071206.1:0-12345 GCA_019843815.1 Montemys delectorum | reverse complement strand
GGATGGGTGGATGGGTGGATGGATGATGGATGGATGGGTGGATGAGTGGAGGTGGATGGGTGGGTGGCAGATGGATGGATGGATGGATGAATGGATGGGTAGGTAGATGGGTGGATGGGTAGGTGGATGGGAGGATGGATGGGTGGATGGGTGGTGGATGGATGGATTAATAGGCAGTTCACTTCATTCTTTTTTCCTTCCTCTCTGGAGCAGTTCTTTTGAGAAACTTGCCTGTGTTCTTTATAGAATTGCTAAGGGAATTCTGGACTTACATGCTTGACTCTGGGCTGACAAAAATAACCCACAAAACAGCATCTGCAAGCTGGCTACATATATTGTCTTTCTTTCTTTTTTTTTTCCTCTCTTGTTTTTAATGACAAAGTCTCACTAGGTAGAACTGGCTGTCCTGTAGCTCACTATGTAGATCAGGCTGTAGAATACACACTATGGCCGAGCAGTGGTGACACACGCCTTTAATCCCAGCACTTGGGACGCAGAGAAAGGTGGATTTCTGAGTTTGAGGCCAGCCTGGTCTACAGAGTAAGTTCCAGGACAGCCAGGGCTACACAGAGAAACCCTGTCTCGAGAAAAAAAATACACAGAGATCCATCATCCTCTGTTTCCTGAGTACAAAGATTAAAGGCATGAGCCACCATGTCCAGTCAGGCTGGATGTTTTCTATAAAAGGAACTGGTCCCTCACCTGAGGCTCTCTGTGCTCCCTCTCAGAGGCACACTAAAAAGCACACAGATTACATGAACATGCTCAGCTCTTCTGGATCCCCTCACTATTTCTGGAAGTATATGTCAAAGAAAAAGAGATCTATTCTGGTTTGATTTTAGGAAGTTCAGAAACAAGCCAGAGTCCTGCCTCATGGTGCTTCTATTCCCAGAGGGGAGACAGGTCCGTGGAAGACCTGGGATCTCCCAGCTAGGAGCAGAGCTGCTGGGACAGATGAAAGACAGACAGACAGACATCTTGCTGGATCTTTCTGGGACCAGATAGAGAGGACAGGACCTGAAAAGAAAGCCAGAGAGGGGCCAGGATGGTCTATTTTCACCAGTCCAATTGCATCTGCATACTGGTTCACCTGGGGATCCAGCTAGAAGCTTCTCTTCCTCTGAGATAGAGTATGACTGTATAGCCCAGGCTGGCCTTGAACTTGTGATCCTCTTGCCACAGCCTCCCAAGTGCTGGGATTACAGGCATGCATGACTCAGCCAAGTCCCAGGTGTATGTCCCATCCCCCTTTCTCAGATAAAGTCTTTGTAGTCAAGGATGTCCTCCAACTTTCTGATCCTCCTGCCTCTCCTTCTGATTATAGGAGTGTGCCATGGTTTAAGCAGTGCCAGGGACCTGACCTGCACTCTCTTTACAAACTGAGGAACAGCCCCAGCTCCTCCAGATTTGTGCCTCACAAACTCCCAGGTGATGTTGCTGCTGCAGCCTGCAGACTGCAGAATGACGAAACCAAATGGAAAAGAAATTAGATGGATTGTCACCCACCCTATAGAGAAAGAGCCTCGCATCAAGGTGAGAGTGGAGCTTACAGCAGGAGGCCTTCAAGAAGGTGGAAAGAGTTCTGGTTTCATCTTTAAAACAAACAAACAAACAAAAAAAACTTCTTAAACAATTGGCACAAAGTCATGAAACTATTTAAGAGCTATTTTTAAGAGTTGGAAGCTACTCCAATTTTCTTTCATTTATGACCTTGCTTACTCTGTTGGTACACTATTTATTTAGGAATTATCTGTCTCTTGTTTATTAATTGTAAATACTCCTCCCGCAGTAAGTGTCTTCTGAGCCTAGTTTGTGGCAACTCATGAAAAGGCCCCGCTGAGCAACCCACGCTGCACACACCTGGCTCCGGTCTGCACCAGGGGATCTTGCTGAGCTGAGCTCTGAAAGGCCTCTTTTTGGAGCAGAGGCTGATGCAAGCCGGGCCCAAACAGCCCTGGTACCTGCAGCAGTTTGTGTTTAAAGGTAAGCAAGATCAGGGTGATCCTGCTGGTCAGTCCATTTACACAGCACACTGTGGGTATCGATAACTGGGAAGTCAGGTTGCAGGCACACTTTGGTGGTCAACGATTATTTATTGAATGCTACTATAATTCTGGAGCTACACAAGGAAATGGGGTGCAAAGGGGAGCAGGACAGAGCCTCTGGAGATGCCTGGATGTGGCCAGCTGATGTCTCCATTGGCTCAGCCCAAGGCCCACTACTAACAGAAGGATTATAGACTGTAACCAGAGAGAGCACAGTGGAGACCAGTCAGAGTAAACCCCAAGGGCATGGGTAACCCACCACTAAGAGGTCAAAGGGGACACGAAACAGGAGTCTGGTCCCAGTCAAGTTTCCTGAGATTCAGTCATCGAAGCCGCCTCTTTTCAACTTCAATGTAATAAAAACCACTGGCATGCCTGGTCTCCATGCAGGGCTGGGAGGAAGGGTGTGGCAACTGGTAAATGCTTGGGTCTTCCAGAGAGGGAATTCATGGTGGGCCACTGTTCAGGGTCCTGGGCAAAGAAAGCTATTTTAGCAACAACGGAGCGAGTCTCCTGCGGCTTTGGAGAGGCTTCAGGGACATCTCCCTGTCCTGGCTTAGTCAGTGATCCGGGATCACCTGAGCAGACTCTTATCAGGTCAGTAGTCCAACCATACTTCACAGCACTGAGTGATTCCTCTCACAGCCTCCCACACCACCATAAGATGGGGAGAGAACTGAGCTAAGACATTTTGAAAGCATAGGCACATAGCTTTTATTACAGTCGGTTGCTACAAGTGCGTGCATGTGTGTGTGTGTGTGTGTGTGTGTGTGTGGTGTGTACTGTAGTTTCCTCTAAGGCTGGAGCAGGCTGAAGAGCTCTAAGAGAAGACTAAAGAGCAGTAAGTGACTAGGGTTCCACTCCTATCAGCCTAGAAGCCCCTGAAGCTAAATTCTCCCAAAGCAGCCCCTTGCCTCTCAGTGTGTCCTCTTGGAAGACAGGTTTAAAGAGCCCTTTATCCTAAAGACTCCAATTTGAAAAGAAAACCTAACTACGTCTTCCCTACCAAGGCTTTCTTCTGATATCAAGGATGCGGTGGGTGGTAGGAGAAAAAAGAAAAAAAAATGTGGAAAGTGCTTTGGAGACCGAGCATCCCCGAGTGAATGGGTCAGGGAGGCCTGCCTGCCAAAGGCGGCTTTAGATGGTTTCTGATAAAGTCTCTGAGATAAGTGGCCAATGTTTGTTGAGGGCTTAGGGAGCTTTAGCCAAGTCTGATCACAAAGCAGACCTCTGTCAACAGTCCTTCAGGCCACTAATAGGGCTGAACAAACACTACAGTAACAAGTTCTTCACACCTGTGGGGCTTGGGAAAGGTTCGGCCCCTTTGTCCACAGGCAGACAAAGAAGCTGCCAAGAAAGCCTGGGCCCCCACCAGCCGAGCCTCTGGGCATCTAGAGAAAGGCCTGGGGTCAAGACGGACAGCTTGAAGTCTGGCCAGCCCTGCCTCCCTCTGAGAGCAGAAACACCTCCCATCCCACAGGGAGACCCTCCAGTGAACAGAGTCCCTGTGAATGGGCAGCAAAGGCTGGTTCTGAGGCTGGGGCCTGACCCATAGGCAGTATTAAGGCCCTGGAGTCAGAGCATTCCTGAGAGTACAGCCAAGGCTTGGAGGTTCGTTCTCCCCTCCACCCTACCCCCCTGTGCACGGCCACCGTCCCCTCCCCTCTGTTGACTGCAGGGCCATCTCCCAAATCTACTTGACCTTGCCGTCATTTTTTCCACTGACTCCTTTTCTCTGTAAACATGTTAGCCTTTTCTTTCCTCTGCCCTTTTTTGGCTGCTCCACCTCCCCCCTAAGGCTTTGAAATGATCCCCTCCTGCCCCAGCCTTCCCTGTGCAGGACAACTCAGAGTTTGCACTGCACAAACCCCTCCCAGACCCTCTCTGTGGAGGAAATGCGGAGGTCTGGGTAAGCCCTGAGCAGTCATCAATTCTTCCTTAGCAACCCTCCTCAGATCCACCCTCTCCAGAGGCTGGCCTCAGGCTGATAGAGGGGGAGGCCTCCCTCTGCCCTCTCACCTCCCCCAGAGAGGTCATCCCTGGCCTACTAGGTTCCATTCTCAACTCTAGACCTTCCCCACCTCCAAGCGATCCTTCACTCCAAATCTCTGAACATTCCTTTCAACCTGTTACCACCTTGTTCTGGAACCTTCCACAGCTGCCCAGGTCTGAAGAGATGCAAAGCCTATTATTCTCAAGTGGGAAAAGAAAACAAAAACAAAAACAAAAAACAAAACTGGTTTCAAAATATAGGTCCAAGGGACTGGAGAGGTGGCTCAGTAGTTAAAATCACAGGTTCAATTCCCAGCACCCACATAGCAACTCTCGACATTCTATTATGGGTTCCAGGGAACCCAATACCCTCTTCTGGCCTCTGGAGGCCATAGGCACACAAATGGTGCAGACATACATACAGACAAATTACCCATATACATTAAAAAAAAAAAAAAAAAAAAAAAAAAAAAGAGGTCCAGAGGCTGACTTCCAGCAGAAAGACCTTACTCCATCTCCATTTGTGATGGAGCTAAACAGAAAAGAGGATGTTGTTCACCCAGGGCAACGCAGAGCTTGAGACAGGAGTGGCCTTCCAAGTTACCCTCTTCCGGAAGAGATGGGAAGAATGTGGCAGAGACATTGCCAAGAGCCTGGCAATAGTTAGTAATAGCTAACCTTTCACCTAACTAGTTCAGGGCACTTTCCAGATCTCCTGCCTGGCAAAGGTCTCACTGTCCCGAGCTTGGAGCTTGATAGCCCCTCCCCTAGCCTGTTAGAATGTCTTTGTAAAGGCAGCTAATATTCAAAGCAAAGGCCTGAGAAAAGCTTGCCCCTTCTGCTGGAGGGAAAGGCACTGCTGTGAAATCCTCTGCCTTGTGACTCATACGCCCTGCCAGATGCCTGCTTGCAGCATGGGGGCTTCCTTCCAATCGCTTTCCCCAGAGGTAGTGCGCAGGCTCCATGCAATGGATGTATGAGAGTTGACTTGCCAGGGGAACGGGCCAAGCCTGGCTCCCGGCTCCCTGGAGTCATTTCCCATCTGTAATGGGTCCCATCACCAAGGCTGGCACATTCGGGACTCCAGCAGTGGTGGGGGAGGCTGGCATCAAGGGTTTAATGACTTGCAGTTACTCTGTTCTATACCAGTAGGAGCAATGTGCAATTGTAGGGACACAGCTCTCCTTTCACTGCAGCCCCCCAGGCAGCATCCCTCTCTACTGGACCAGCTAGCTAAGACAACTCTGGTTAACTCTGACCTGGGTCTTAAGCTCCAGAGACTAGACAGCCTCGGGTGCTATAGGACCTCTGTACTGCACAGAGCTCTTGGCCTCACTGACACAGGCCCCTAATCATGAAGAACACGGGCTGACACAAGGGACCTGGTGAGCCGTTGTAGGCCAACGCTCATTTTCCTAATTCATTTGACGACTACGGTTGCTAAATTTCACAAGTCGAGGCACAGGATGCCTACTTCAACACGAACTGCAGGAAGTGATGTTTAGTGTCATAATACCCCAAGGCTTGCCTGGCAGTCCTCTATTCCTAGCAGGTCTCCTACCCTCATAAGCTCATACTCTGCCTAATGTTAAGGCAACTCTACTGGTCTTAGTGCTGGTGAGTCCCAGAAGTTAAAGAGGTCCCTCAGAGTGGGCAGTCCCACCAGGCCTAGAACCAATCAAAGGGTTGTTTGGTTCTGTAGTGCTTGTTGGCTCTGGATCAACTTGTTCCTCCCTGTACATGTACCCACTACTAAAACAGAACAGAAATCCTATGACCTCTTGTTTGTTTGTTTGTTTTCAAAACAAAGTATCACTATGTAGTGCTCACTGTCCTGCAACTCACTGGTCTCAAATTCACAGAGATCCCCCTGCCTCTGCCTCCCAAGTGCTGGAATAAAAGCCTGGACCACTTGCCTGGCACATCCTGTGACTTCTTAAGACCATATAGAGATGTATAAGAAAGGGGAAGGCACTGCCCCACTGCAGCTTCCCTACCGTGTGACGTATAGAAATGATGAACACACCACTCTGCCCAACCCAGGCATCCAGGAAGCTTACTTCTTCCCCAGAATGCCTTAACCTGACATGCAAATATCTCCCTATTATGGAGCAGGGTAGGAGAAAGCAAGTACCATCTAAGTCGCCCCAAATAAGTTAACAAAAGAGCTTTTCATCAGGGCACTCTTTGTGATGGAACTCATCAAACTCCGAGCCCAAATTCTGGATCTGGTTATTTTAATCAAATCAGTAGGTAAAATTTATTTAGAGATCAGTAAAAGGCTTATGGGATTATAATTAAAGACTTTAATTAAAAATCATGTCCTGGAAGAGAGAGTGGGTGACCTGCCACATAGATGGAATGACAAGGGACAGCAAATTTCCAGCTGACCAATGGGTCACCCCTGGAAGTGAATGACCTAACCATCCCTAGAGACATTCAAGTAGAGGGACAAGATCTAGGAGGTCCACTCTAGAGAGGAGACAAAACTTTCCGACTCAGGGAACCTTCAAGCTGAGTGGCTGTTACAGGTCTACAACTAGGTCTGGCACCATGAATATTCTTGCTCAGGCATTAGGACAGGGAGTCAACTCTAGAAAGGATGCTAGTTCCTTACAGCGAGCACTGTGCAGGTGAGAAAGAGACAGAACTGCTGCATCTCTGGACCACAATGGCTTATGGATGCAGTACAGCAACAGAGCCTTAGAGGCAGTTGAGTTAGGGCTCTGCAGATAAAGCACTTGCTGTCTGTAAAACCTGAGTTTGATCTTTGGGACTCAATGTGGTAGAAGGAAGAAACTCAGTTCCTGCAAGTTGCCCTCTGCCCTCCACACATGTGTCCTGGCACACACACACACACACAACAGACAAACAAATAAACACAGCCACCTGTGGGGGTTTCAAAAGCAACAGGGTTGCACCAAAGTCACGGCCCACAGCTGGCATCTCTATTCGAGGTTGGTACTGTGAAGTGTTATCTGCTAAGGTACCCTGAACATCTCTCCTGGATTAAGGATAATATACCATCCTAGAGCTAGACAAGGACCCCTAAGGGGACAGACCCTTTTGAGAAAGGGGAGCCTGTGTCAAGAAACAGAGGGTACCAAATTCCTTGGCTGCTTGCTTTAGGCGTAGGCCCTGTGCATGTCAATAAGAAAAGCTGTCCCCTCCTTGAGGCCCTGTCCCTCAACTGGAAGGGAGCTCCCTGCTAGAACTCTGAGCATCCAAAAGGAGCAGGGAGCTTCTGAGAGGTCTATAAAAGAGAAGACAGAGGACACAGGCCAAGCCACAACCTGGAAGATGAAGTGGACGATCGGGAGAAGCGGGCACCAGGGGGCACGCGGGAGGGGTAGGCACAGCCGACCCTTGCCACGGCTGCTAACTCCATCCACTGGAACATGCTCAGGTAATGTGGCCAGAGTGGCTCTGTGCTCTCTGGAGCCATTTAATCTTCATAACCGCAAGAGTCCTCACCCTGCCACCGTAGAAGGCCCTTCGTTCCACCCACTGTTTCCCGTATATTTCCACCAAACACACACACACACACACACACACACACACACACACACACCACCTTGAAAGAGAGCCATGAAAATCAGTGAGGGATGTATGTAAGAGAGGTCAGAGGTTTCTGAGGGATCCCTAAGTCCTAAATGGCTCAGGTTATCAGAAACAAAAGCTTAGCTTCTCTCCACTGGAAGGCTGGATGGAAAGATGTTATCAAACACATCACATATCTTCACAATGGTCCCTTAGTGGCCATGGGGAATAGGTTCCAAGACAACCCAAACCCCATGGATACGGAAATCCAAGGATGCTCATGTCCCTTATATGAAATGACACAGTATTTACCTAGCATCTACCCATCTCCCTATATACCTCGATCACCCCCAGATTGATTCTGATACCTGTTACAACAGGTATTATGGTCACACTGGATAGTTAAGGAAATGACAGGAAGAAAAAAATGTGCATTTTTAAAATACAGATGCAAATGCTTTTCAGATATTTTTGATCTGAGATTGGTTGATTCTTCAAGTTTTGAACCCAAGCATATGAAGGTCCAACCAGACTGTCACTCTGTTAAAGGAAGCCACAAATCTTAAAGAGGCAGAGATTCCGGGACCTGATTTAGTTTATCTTATCCATCGAACACGCCCACAGAATCAGGAGTGGGAGGCCTTATTGTCTCCATCTTACAACTAAAGATGTGGAGACCCCAGCAGCTCACCTGGCTCACAGTGGTAATGGGACTGGAAGCCACTCAGCACCACCTCCGAGTCCCTGTGGGCAAATGGCAAAGTAGACCTGTCCCTATTCGACTCAACCCAGTGACCTGGTTGGTTCTCTAACCAGCATGAGGCTACATGCTAGGCCAGCAAGGTTATCTTCAGACTATCTTTTGGTGGCATCCTTTGCAAATGTTTTCCCAGGGTTTGAAAACCAGACGGGTCCCTTGTACAAGTCTGGGGGAGGGGAGCCCTGTGTGATCGCCCACATTTCTTGGCTTTGGCACTCCTGGCTGCTTTGCATGTGGCTAATTCCCCCGGCGTCCTCTATAATTCCACAGTAATGTGGTTTTAATTGTCCCCAAAGTGGGCCATTCTTCCTTTATTGTGCAGTAAATTTCCCTCCAGAGTTCAGATTTCATGCGCCAGCACCAGGCGAGGAGCAGGCCGGCCTTAGGGGGAGGCCGTGCTGGCCTCATCGCTGGCCCCTGGCCCTAGCCAGCCTGGCTGCTTCTCACTCTGACCCTCCCTTGGCCAGCAGCTGCATACTGGGAGACATGGGGCAAACATGAGGACCCTTAAGGGAGGGGCAGTCTTGAGGAGGTTGGGACACTGGTCTGTGGTTCTGTCTGGAAAGCAAATTAACTCCACGAATGCAAATAAACTGCAAAGCAGATTCCCTGGGCTTAGGGTATGGGGCCAGATCGCTGCTGTGTGTTCCTGTGGATCACCGAGGCAAAGCAGCAGGTGCAAAGAAAGCCAGGCACTCTGTGCCTTCCTCACTTCCCACCTGTGGGCTGGGCCAGTCACCTGAGCTGCCTGTTCCTCCTTGCTGGACCAGAAAAGAAGACTAATTACAGTCCCCTTTATCAGATGAGCAAAGGTCCTTGGCCTCAGCTTTGTCCTAATGAGGTAAGGAAGAGGGCGAGGCTGGGGCCAGACATGCAGGTTCAGATCCTATCTGTCACAGGCTAGAGCAAGACACTTGAACTTGGCTGTCTGTTAACCTCTCATCCATTAGCTTCCTTATCTAGGAATGAGAGCAGTGATGATACCTGCCTGCCAACGGTGGCTGACATTACTATGAACATGACTGACAAGACTTGTTCCAGGCATCCCAGCATCTCTACCAGATATGCCAGAGACATGGGCACGGGGGTGGTCCACAGACTAGAGTCCTTCACAGGAGGATGGATAAAAGCAAATGGTGGTCTGCTCAGGACACTGCACGGGGTGGGGGGGAGGTCACAAACAGGTCACAGAGGAGCCTCAACATCTCTGAATCCTCAGGTGAGACCAGCGTATCTCCAAGGAGAGCCTGGGTTGGAGGTGTGATGGTCCTTGCACTAGCCTGATGTGGTGTGTGCCCACATCCCTAGGTTTAAGGGTATGTCATTGCCACCTTTCCCAGAACTCAAAGCATCTAGAATGTATGTGAGAGCAGCACGAGCCATCTCCCCAGGCAGGCAAAAGAAGATCTTCCCTGCTAGCTGCTAGTCATTTACAGAATCCAATGCCTTTCAAGATGGGAGAGCCATGGCTTGACAGCAAGAAGGAAAACAGTGCAGCTAAATCAAGGATGGAAAGGAACATGGCGGTGTCAGGTACCAGATGGGGACATGCCACCAACATGCATCTCAGGGTTCTCTGCTGTCTGCACATGAAATGACTGGCATCTGAGCGGTGGGGCTGGCAGAGTCCCCAGGGAGGATGCTGGTGCCCCTGGAGCACCAGCAGAAGAAAACAGATTCAAAGAGAAATGCCTTCATGAGATATACATATATATATATATATATATATATATATATATATATATATATATATGTATATGTATTCCAGCAGCTTCTCCCAGCCTCTCAGGTGTACCCATCTCTCTCCACACCATGCCTTGCTGCCATCCTGAGTCATGCCTACTTTAGGAAAGAAGTGGCAGCCCTGGGCCCTTAGCCTGAGAACAATTCTCCATGACCTCCTCTCTTATCTGCCCCATGCCTTGGCAGTCTTGCACAAAGCCCACCCCAGGAAGACGGACATACACATCAGCCTGTGACCACCTGTTCCCACAGCCAGCCTCCCTTTACTCTCTTTACACCTTAAGTCTTAATGCAGCTTCCCCTTCCTCTGCGTCCTGCCCCAACCTTCTAGCTTAAAACCTCGAGCCCACCACCCCAGTCCTCTAAGTCACTGGCTGGCTGGCACTCCCCCTCCAAAGCAGGCATAACAAAGTGCTTATGTGTCAGCTAGTCATGCACTGACTTTACTGTCAGCCTAGCACATCGGCATGCTTTACATGACAACGTTATTGGTCACTACCATAGAGCATGAGCAACCATTCCTCTTTATCTTTGGGGGATTAGTTCCGACACCCTGGAGTCAACAAAACCTGGGGATGTTTGAGTCAAAGTCTCTTAAGAGGGCATAGGATTGTTACAGAACTCACACACAGCCTCTTGCATCATCTGCTATGTCCTATCGTTTGGGGAACCATGAAAAGAAAACTCTCTAGGCCTGTTCACCTGTACAGGTGAGACTTTTAGTTTTATTTTGAGACAAGGTCTCAATGTATATGTAGCTCTAGGTAGCCAGAAACTCACTATGTAGACCAGGCTAGCCTTGAAATCACAAAGCCCCACTGCCTCAGCCTCCCCAGTGCTGGAATGCTGAGGCTTCACACCTCACTGATGTCTGCCTGGGATCTGGAACACAGCCTAGAACTCAGCTAGGTACACAGTGAGACCTGAGTCACTGAATGAACGAAGGGGTCTGTCTTGGAGAAACATCAACTTTCTCTCCCTGTCAAGTCCCTCCTGGGAATCTGTGGCCTCCATTTTTGTTCTCAGGGTAAAAGGAAGCCCTAATAAGTGGCCAGTCGACCCCAAGGTTACATCCATTAAGGTTAGCATCTTTCTTCTTACTTATAGCCAGTTTATCAGCTGTACCTCGGACCAACTTCTTCCCCTGGGTCCCAACTCCATCCTATGTAGATGCTCAGGCTGTTCTCCTCCCTACAGGACCTCTCCCTTCACTGATCAGCTCTGTGTCTACTGATTTACTCCAATCCACAACAATCCACCTTCCTTGCTCCCAAACTCAGGTTACCTGTTTCTACCATAGTGTAAGTCACCAGATAGCTTTGTATCTCTGACTAGACCACGGGCGGTTTTAGACAGTGGCTGCTCATCTATCTCTTCAGCAATGCAGTCAGCTCAGCTTTGAGTATTCTGCATTTCAATACAACGGCCTCATTGGACTGAAAGGAGTGAGGAAGAAAAAAGGTGTGCCTCTGCTGAGCATACACAGACAAGTGTTCATGCAGCTGTATGAGGTGTTACAAGTCATCTGGGGATGATGTAAACCGCGCAGGAGGATGTGCAGCTACATGCAAAACCAGTGCCATTTTATTTAATGGACTGTGAGGGTTTTGTTAGCACAGGAGTGCTGGAAGCGGTCCCTCGGATACCCAGGGATGACCTTCTCTTCCTTTAATTTTCCTAATAGCCCTCGAGCCTTCTCATCCCCACGGTGCTGACTCCCTTTCGGGCTTAACCTGCTCCATCCTGCAGCTAATGCTAAACTGCTTCTAGGAGAGATGGAGCCTCCTCTCCTCTCACTGCACTATCTTCCTTGGTAATCTCACCTAACTCAATTATTATCTTCTTGAGGAGTGATGACTCCCATGTTTATGTATCCGGCCCAAATATCTTTGAGTTCCTAGCATGTTTACCCAGATGCCTTCTCTGTATCTTAAATCACTCCAAGGCGCTTCTAACTCTCCATGGACCAAGATCAAAGTCATGACATTCCTTCCCAAATCCAAGGGCCTTCCACCATTATCTTTCATCTACCCACACATTTGAACTAGAAATCTGGAAGTCACCTTTGCTACCTCCTGCCCACTCTCTAAACCCCAGCCCAATTATCTGCTCCATCTCTAAGTCCTGTTCACCTGTACTTTTCCTGTAGTCTCTCCTGGATCCCATTTCTAAGCCAAGTCACCAGCAGCTCTTACAGCCACAGATTTTGAATCCAGTAAACCCATGATGGATGGATGGATGGATAGATAGATAGATAGATAGATA
>JADRCD010071204.1:0-16915 GCA_019843815.1 Montemys delectorum | reverse complement strand
AAAAAAAAAAAAAAAAAAAAAAAAAAAAAAAAACCAAAACCAACCAAGATGATTCCTGATGGTGTAAAATAAGTTTTTCATTTTGCTTGTTTCTATCAAAAGTGATTATTCCACCACAAATGTCCCCCAGTTTGTAAATTTGTATGCACATATTTTCAATTTCCCAACACGATAAAACTTGCATTTATGCAAGGGACCAACTGTAGTCCTAGAAACTGAAGGCCTGGAGCAACTGACTCCTTCCCTCTTTCCTTCATTTTCTTTGCAATTGTATATAGTCAATCGAGCAAGATTATAAAGTCCAGTTCCCATCAATGGGATGCTTGACAGGCATCACCTGCCTTAGAATAAAAGAGTAAGTGAACTTTCTTGCCTCAGTGATCTTGCTAGCCCAGTGCCATTCATGGCCCAAGGGATTTTGTTTGGTTTGTTTATTTGTTTGTTTGTTTTTGCAGGGCAGAGAACACTTTTCTGGGTTACTTCAGATAATATTATTCTTTTCTAACAGAAACAGCACCCAGTTCTATGGCTAGGGATAACAGAGAGGTATTAGATTTAAAAAACACAGGAGAATAAATAACCATAGCCACTAACGTCTGACTCGGTGGTTCTGACATGCTCGAGTTCAAAACACCAAGAGAAGCCAGAAGGCAGGACCATTGCGATACAGCTGACCCATCACGGGGTTCAGATGGAGGAAATCGCCTATTTCAGTTTTTCCTTAATAGCTCCCACTGAAAGGGAAGCCCTTTGGTGAAGGATTCTGAGAAATGTAGTTTTCAGAAGTCTCAATCTCCACATTACAGGTTATATGAGCTAAGTGATTTCCTATGGAAGCCCCAAGAACTTGTCATCTCCCTGTGCTGGTAGGCTGGTTCATTTGAGTCATGGTTATTCTTTGGCGGAGCTCTGTGGAAGCCTCGGGGATGCATTCAAGTCTCTTTCTCTCTTATTATATAATCTTAAGTTATTTAGCTTTAATGAGCCTGTTTAAAAGTGAAACTTTAGTAGTAATCTTGGCAGCTAGCTCTAATGATTGGCATAAGTAAGTAGAATGTGGTTACTACTCAGAATTCATAGCAAGGGCTCACAGGTGGATTATTAACAACCACATTTCCCTAGTTTCTTTTGTATGATTGACGCCTTCTAGGAAGTGGTGTGAGTTACTCTATTTTCTCTTAAGTCATTTCCAGTGCTATAAGCTTTCATCTTTCAAGATAAATCAAGGAATATATATTAAACTAGAGACCAAAATAACTTATTGATTATTATTACTGATTTTCTCAGAAACTTTTAATTTTCTAAAAGTTTGGCTTGGACTGGCAGTGATAGGAACACAGGAGAAGTTGGAGGAAAAAGAAGGAAGGGACAAATAATGGAAACACAGTATTCATATGTGAAAATTTCAAAATAATTGATAAAGAAAAGTAATACATTTATACAGTGTAAGATCACTCAATTGTTAAAATAAAATCATGAAAGTTACTGGTAAATGAATGAGTCTAGGGGAAAAAAATCTTGAGGGAGATATCCCAGACCTCAAAAGATGAATATAGTATATATTCCCTGATATGTGAATGTGAGCTATTAGGCTTTCTATAATCAAGTTATGATTCATATAACAAGAGAGGTGAGGTATAGAAAACTGACTAGGGAAGAGGATTGGATCACTCTAGGACTGGGAAATTGAATACATATTTATGGACAGAGACGGGGGTACAGGAGCAAGAGGATCAAATCAGAGGGGAATCAAAGAGGAATGGAGGTGAAAACATGGGGGGAGGAGAGATAAGACCAAGGTGACTGGAGGGGTCATATGGAACCTAGTACAGTAGAATCCAAGGGTGACTGGAGGGGTCGTATGGAACCTAGGACAGTAGAATCCAAGGGTGACTGGAGGGGTCGGATGAAACCTAGGACAGTAGAATCCAAGGGTGACTGGAGGGATCATATGGAACCTAGGACAGTAGAATCCAAAATTACATACATTTATGAAGGTGATCTAAATGAAATTTTCAAATAATAAGGGACATGGAACCCCAACAGGATTTCTCTCACCACCACCTATAGCTTCCAGCTCTGGTAATGTGTTATATATAATTGAGTTTCTGGCCAACAGGGCTCCATGGCAACTGCCAAACAACCCAGACTATACAACGCCTATTGGTTGCTTTCCACAAGTTCATGGTCAATCCTATTGCTAAAGGTAACATCTACAAATTCATTGAACATTGAGAGGTGCCTACTTAAAGCTTTCACCCCAACCAACTAGAAGACTAACATCCATAAGTACTGGAAGATGCTTTCTGCACACTCTCAAGGGAGGAAGGTCAACAACCCACCCAGCTACAAATGCTTTGCTACACTACGGCAAGCTGCCTGCAGAAATGGACTAGTGCAATAGTGGCACTAACCTTGTGGAAGTAACCAACCACTATCTGATTGAATGTAAGCTACTCCACAAGATGGAACCCATCTCCTACACTGCTCAGGTGCCCGAGAACTTGAAAATATGTACACCAGGAACCTAGGGGAAAACCAAATACTACTGTTCTACTATAGGAACTTAGAAATGAAGGGACCCCTGATAACACTCTATTATACTTATGGATCAGTGCCCTGCTCAGCTTACTACTGCAGTAGATGGGAACTAATACAGAGACTCCTAACTAGACAATGTACAGAGACTTAGAGACCCTGGAACATTCAGCTCCAAATGGACTTTCTCCATCAATGTTCTACCTCAAGGCTCTGAGAATTCTGTGGAAAAGCAGGTGGAAGGAATGTTAGAGTCTTAGGAGATGGAGAACACCGAGGAAAAAGGTCTTCAAAACATAGCAGGACCAGTGCACATATGAAGTCATAGAGGGTGTGACAGCAGGCAAGAAGCTTTCACAGGTCTAGGGCTGATCGGGTAGTAACTCTGGGAAGGGGAAAAGACATAATCTAGAAGTTCCAGTGGAGTCTCAGATAGCCAACACAGAACAAACTTAATAGAATTTTTGAAGTTCTTTGTCTCAAAATGCTTTGTCAAGGCTTTATTTTTCTCCTTATACATCATTCTCATATATATTATGGTTTCTTGTTTTGTATTTGTATGGGACTCCTATGTGTATGAATGTGTGTGCTTTTGTGTCTGTATGTTTCTTGAGCTTTTTCTTTGGTTCTTTTTCTTCCATTTATTATATTTGTTTTGCCCTACTATGGTTTGCTTGCTTTTGTTTTATCTAATTGTATTTTATTATTCTCATTTTTAGATGCCTATTTATATCCTAATAATAAGGAGGAGTAAAAGTATGGATTTGGGTGGTGAGGGAGATGAAGAGAGTCTGGAAGCAGATGGGGAGAGAAAACCAGAAACAATATGTTATATTATAAATCTTTTTTCTGGAAATATAAAATAAATAATTTATTTCAGCTTTTTAAAAATGTAAGCTATAGTCATCAATTTAATAAATAAAAACTCAAAATAAGCAAACAAAGAAAGGAATTTATGAGATATGTAAGGAGCTGCAGTCAGGATCTGTTAATTTTCTTAACCCTCACATTACAGTTTATGTTTTTTAGAGTGTTGTATTTGAATTAGAAAAGTTAAAAATACTATTAAAATTTTATCTAGTGAAGATTCCTACCATTCCACAGTAAAAAAGTAAACTAGTTATATTTTCTGTTACAAATATGTACCCATTTCATAACTACATTTTGTTAACTTATTTGTATGTATATGTGTGCATGTTCATATTTACACAGGACAAGGTATGTATAACTTGCACCATTGTCAAATTCAGGCATCAATGTTTAGGAGCTGATGGTCTTGTCTTTGAAGCTAGAGTTTCTCAAAGGATCCGAGTTCATTGCCTAGAACAGTTAGGTTGGTCAATGAGCCCCAGGGATTTGCCCTGTGTCTGCTTCACCAGCCCTACAACTTGTATATATTAAGCATTTAATCAATGGGATGATCTCCCCAGCCCAGTACATTGTGTTATTTGAAATTTTGTTCAGATATGTACCACCTTTCTTACTGGGAGCTCCTGGCTCACACAAATGTGAAATCAGCATAAAGGCAGAGTATTATTGACATTTTCACTACTTTCCTAATGCTGTTGAAAGTAAATCATGCATACACTCACATGCACACACAAGCACACACATCTACACACACACACATGGGCACACACGTGCATATGTGTACACACATGCATAAATCTTTAAATAAAATTCAAAGAGTAGATGAGAAATGAATTTACTGCTCATATGGCCCCATTATTCCTAAAAATGAAATAACAAAAACAAGGAGAGGGATTATGAGACTGGAAGACATCCCTGCCCCCTGCTACCTTCCACACTGCCTCACAAATACTCACAATACCATTAGCCTCTATCAAGTACAAACCTTTCCTAATGTTTGTGGACATCACTGACGACACTTGAGAATATCTATCTTTCGTATCTGCTGTGCCTCCCACATTCCTCTGAGATAGCTTTCCACATTCCTCTATCCAGGGCTATATCCTGTGTGGTTCGCTCAAACCAGACCTTCATGTCTGCTGTCACGGTTTGTCACAAGTGGCTAAGTTGCATCTTCACCGTGCAACAGTCCAGGTCTTTCTTATCCCACTGTCCTATGTACAGGAGAGACTGTGACCTTTCTTGATTTCAATTAGTTAAATGATTGGGGTGCTGTTCAGCCAAAACCAACTTAGATGACTTTTGCCAACCCCCCCCCAAAACCTTCCTTTTGCTAGGACTGTAATTCTTGTGTGTTTACAATTGAATGGGTGTTTATGTGCATACGTGTACGTATGTGTGGATGTGGATGAGTGTATGTACATGTATGTGCATGTGTTCATGTGTGTGGTTGTGTGAATGTGGTTGTACTTGTCTGTGTATGTATGTATGCATATGTGCTTGTGCATGTGTATGTCTATTTGCATGTGTTTTGCATACATGTGTAAGTGTACATTTATGTGTATGTCTGTGTGTTCATGTCTCTCTGTGTTTGTTTTTGTGTGTGTATATGTGTGTACATGTGTGCATTGCATGTTTGTATGTGTATTATGCATATGTGTGTGCTTGTGTGTGAATGTGTGTTTGTGGGTATGTGTGCATTTGTCTATGTATGTATACACAGGTATGTGTGTGCACATGTGTGTATGTAAATGTGTGTGCTTGTGTGTACATGTGAATGTATACATGTCTGTGCACTTGTGTTTGCATGTGTGTTTATGTGCGTATGATTTTGTGCATGTGTGTGCATGAGTGCATGTATGTGTGTCTGTCTGCATGTGTGTATGTACATGTGTGTACATGTATGTGCATGTGTGTGTGTACTCAATGTCAATAATAGGTGGACAAATGTCAGTAATAGGTGACTTCCTCGAGTGTGCTCTACATTTATTCAGAGTCTCTCAATGAAGTTGAGTTGTTCCTTTCTGGCTATAGGTTGTCTAGTCACAATTCCCAAGACAATTGCTAACTCTGCATCTACAGTGCTCCCAGGAATGCAGGCCGATAGTGCAATAACTGACTATTATGTAGGTTTTGGACATTGAACATGGGCCTCGGTACTTGCACAGTAATCACTTTACTCAATGAACCACCTGCTCAGCCTGCAATCCTTTCTTTTACTGTGAGAGCACTGAGGTAATAATATTGTCCTCTAGGAACTACTCCTCCTTTACACACACTGTCACACACAGCATGGCAGCATGCGTTTAATCTTCGTTGTTCTTAAAACCTCCCCCTCCTTTACTGAATACTTGGACTGCAAACTGACCAGAGCATGTCCTCATCTCTCCTCCTTGTCGAGCAAATTACTAGTTTCTATGTGTACTGGGTTTTCTGTTTCCCTTTATGGACAATACCTGTGCAAGTCCTGTCAATTCTACCATATCTCCAAATGCCTAAGCTAGTGCTGACAGGTAGCTTCTTCATGAGACATGCAGAAGAGAGGCCAAGGTATTTAGCCAGCATCCCTTTTCTGCAGCATTCCCACAATCTGATCTTGTCCTTTCCTGCTCTGTCTCAGTGTACAGAAAGACATAACTTCCAGACTTATTCCATCAATCCTGTGCTGAGATGACAGTGGAAAAGTCAGCTTTTGTGCAAAGTGTGACCAAAGGCCCGTTTCCATGGGCTGTGGGGGCCTCTAGGAGTAAGCCCAGGTTTAGGCCTGTGAACACTGACCTCTGCTAAAGGGCTTGAGGATGTATAGACAGCCCTGCCAGTGGATGAGTGCTCAGATGTATTTTTTTAAATAATTTTAATCCGTTTTACTACTTTCCCTTCCCCCTTTCCTCCCTCCAACCAACCCTTCCCCACCTCCAGATACTGTCTCTAAAATGTACCCATTATTTTTCTGCTAAAATTGAAGTGAAATACATATATCTATATATTTGCACACATTCAGTCTGGACTTCCAATTCTCCCAGAATGGTAATCAACCTAATGGCACACATTTAAACAACACATGTCAATAGAGAGCATTATAAGTTTTTAGTCAGTCTAGTTATTTATTTTAGAAATAGTTTCTTGAGCACATGGCTTCTATAGTCTACCCAATCTTTTTGATGTGTGAATTTTTACCCTGCTAGTCTTCCTACATAAGGCAGAATTAGAGGTACCAATTAAAAACAACATAGCTTTTGGTATTATACTAGGTCATAGCACATTATTGCAAGCAAAATGTATCATTAGGGGAGTGGTAATAATTTCTGGTATTATGGGTGTTTTCTAAATATGCCATTTTATTTCCTTCTCATAGCCATGGATTCTGTTCTCTATTAAGCCCTGTGATTACTTCTGTATTAAATCCCACATACTTGAGTTTTTACATTTCCTTTTGCTTTGTGTGTGTATCCCATTTCCATTTACAGTTTATGGAACTGTAATAGAGTTCAGCAAAATGAGGACATAGATCTGCGTTACTGTTGGCATCCCTAGCTTAAAGCACATGTGGTTTTCTAAGCTATTTTCCTATGTCAACTAGTTTCCCCTCTTGACCAAATGGAGCAGGTTATGTGGCGAGTCATGAAAATTGCATGGCCTTTTCCTTTGCAAAAACTGTCTGAGCAAATGCACACACATATATTTTGGGTAAGTTATTAAACCTGACAGTAAAACCAAAATATTATTTCAAAAGAAATATCTTAGTGCACTGCCATCCACATGCCACTCCAAAGCACACCTATTTGTGAGATAGTCTATTTTCTATGCTTCAAATTTCTCTAAAATTACAGTGCACCCACCTGATTCTCAGACAGAAGCACAGACATGGACATACAATATCTTTTCACACTCTTCCAAACCTAATGAAGCAAGAATTTTTTTCCTCTAATCCCAAATCTGTCACTTTTTCTAAGATTAAACAGCTAAATTGAGCCACCCGTGAAGAAAACAATGTGGTTTACTTTCAGTGAAGGTAATTCCTCTTCTGACAACCCCAGTTGTAAAGCAGAATCCTCTTACTGCACTTTCTTTAAGCTAAATAATTCCTGAAAGGCTCTCAGAAGTACAACTTGCCTCTGTACATCTGGGCAGTGGAGTAAAATTTAAGAGTCCACTTGGATGTTTCTGTATTTTCACTTTCTCAAGTTAAATTTCAATTAAGCAGACATTATTCTTGGAAGCTAGAAATTTCTCTATCACTGTTATGATCATTGTTCATGAGTCACTTCTATGTTCTACATGCTTGGTGTATCACAAAGGGTACGCCACACACAGTGAGAGCACCACACACTGAGGTGCCAAAGAGGGAAGCATGGATGCTCCATATATGAGATATTATAGAAGGAAGTGGCCATGCTATATCCATGGTGTAGTACAGAGAGAAAGAGTGGTGAAGTAAATACTCCAGAGCTGAGGAAGTTAACAACGGAGGTTTGCCAAGCCATTGATAGAAATCCTGAGTTTCTCTAAATGAAACTTTATTGGCAGATATGTCCAAACATATAGGAGGGCATTATAAAGCCATTTATAAATAAAAGTAACTCATACAGATTAATGATTTAAAGATAATGAACTAAAATTGAGTTATCAAAGTATGTATCTTCAGTACAGTCTCACTACTTGCAATTAGGTAAGTAATCCAAACTCCCTTGAAGAAATCGGGACCCTGGTAGATCCATTTCCAAAGTGTTGGGACTTAACAAACAAGAGTTATCAGTTTTGGCAAATTATCAAAACATATTGGTGAGTATTTTTTAGTTTAAATGATGCTATTTTAAAACCATATAAGATTTCTTCTTTCCTTAGGTATTCTGTAGTTGATTACTACCTGGGTTTGCTCTTTCAAATGATTTGTTACAAGTTTATTTGTGTGGTGAATGGCTTACTAATATTTAAATTAACAGATTGGCAGTATATTTTTGTATACAAGTGTATAGCTTATATATCAAATAATTATTGAGCTGATACCCATATGGTATTAAGAACAGAGTATCAAAATGTTTGTGATCAATCTTAACCTGAACAATTTAGTGGTATTCTACTGGCTTGACAAGACTGGAGTCTAAGAAGTTTGGAATACAGGAAGAATGACCCACAAACCACAAGAAACCTAAGAAGAAGGAAGACCAAAAGGTGGACATTTCATTCCTTCTTAAAAAGGGGAATCAAATACCCACAGAAGGAGTGGCAGAGATTAACTATGGAGCAGAGACTGAAGGAAGGACAAGCTAGCCTAAATATAGCTATCTCCTGAGAAGCTCTGACAATACCTGACTAATACAGATGTAGAGGCTCACAGCCATTCATTGAACTGAATACACAGTCCCCAATGAAGGAGTTAGAGAAAGGTTCTACGGAGCTGAAGGGTTTGCAGCCTCTTAGGACGAACAACAATTACTAACTAGTACCCTCAGAGCTCCCAGGGACCCAACCACCAATCAAGGACTATACATGGTGGGACTGAATGTTCTGGCAGCATGTGTATAGTAGAGGATTGCAAATTCGATCATCAATAGGAGTAAAGGACCTCGGCCCTGTGAAGGTTTTGTGCCCCAGTGTAGGGGAATGCCAGGGCCAATAAGTGGGAGAGGGTGGGGTGGCAGGCATGGGGAGGGGGGAGGCAAAAGGAGTTTGTTCTTGTTGTTTTGGTTTGTTTGTTTGTTTTTTGGAGGGGAACCTGGGAAAGGAAAAATTTACATGTAAATAAAGAAAATATCTAATATAAAAAATAAATATATAAAAACAAATGAATATGATAACAAAGCTCTCAAAGGAGCTAACACCAGGAAGAGTTCAAAGAAAAAAAAAATCCACTTCCTCAGTTAAAAAAAAAGTTTTATATTATTCTGTCATTGTAAATCAAAATTATGTTGCTCACCCTTAGATGTCATGATGTCTTAATATACAGAGTATATATTTTCCTACACATCTCAAATCTTTGAAACAGCAGAGAGTGAGCAATTAAGTATCTGGTTTCACATTATTTAAGGTAATAACACAAATGCTATTTAGTGCTATGAACATGATGTTCATATTGGAACTCAATATTGGAAATAACATAAGTGTTCAAAAGTGGAAAAGTTTAACAAGCTAAAATAGATACAAATTCACATTGCTGTTCAAACATTTACCGGGGGCTTTCAGCAACATTGGGCAAAAATGTATCAAAATATCTGTAGGTTGTCTCAATGACTTCAAAAGCTGTGTGCAGAAAACAATGATGTCTCTTACAACTAAGTGTTCCTTGTTGTCATCTTCAGATGGTTTCTGACATTTTTAGGACTCCTTTTGTGGTTCCTGAATATTCAGCATAATCATCTATCACCTCAGTTAAGTGAAATCTATGTGAATGCAACATTTAATATCTTTTCCCTAACGAGCAACTGAATGAATTTCCAGAGAATTTTGCGCTATTCAGGTACCTGGGCACTGTGACAAGGAGAGAGACAGAGATTCTATTGTAGGTTTATTCTCAGGTCCCAGTGACATCATTGGCCTATTCTGGGATGTGTTTCAGTTGACACTCCATCAGTCTATTGATTTTAAAGTTTTATTGACAGTGTTAAGACAGTTGGAGGCTAGCTGTAAGCTCTTCCTGTAAGCCATTGGTCCCTGTGCTCGTCACTCCTTGGCTTTGATTGAGCTATTGAATATTTCTTCTATGAGGCCAGGACCTACCAGTGAGACTTGTATTCTCTGAAGAATTCAAATGTCCAGCAATCTGCACTTTTAAAAACTTTCACAAAGCTCCCCAGAGTTCAGTGGAGATGTAAATTCTGCAGGCATTAGCAGCCTGAAACTGATTCTTGCTACTCATAAACCTGGTCTTGCATTCCTCTCATCCACGGAGTCTTCTACATTTGTTCAGGGGTCAGGGGCAGGGCTTTGGCTACAAATATGCTTTCAAGTTCTCACCAGGTATTAGGCCCTAGGCCCAGCTGAAGTTTCTTTTCTTCTGTATGTTCCCTCTATGTTTCAAGGACATTTATTTTACCCCTGCCTTCTTTGGTTTTGTTTTCTGAGACAGTGTCTCTTATAGCCAAGGATAACATGGTACTTCCTTATCCTCCAGCCTCTTCCTCCTAAATGTCAAGATTGCAGCCATCTTATTTTGCACAGCGTTGGACAATGAGTCTAATCCTTAATGCATATTATGCAAGCACATTGCTAACTGAGCTATACACAGCTCCAGCACTTTACTTCTGATTTAGAAGAACAAAATCTTCATGATGGTCTCAACTCCCTTCTCTGCCTCTCCAATGCATTTTATTTAGCAAATATAAGTGCATATGACTCTTCCTTGTCATTAAAAAAGGACTCACCCCCTTGCCCTGGACTCACTCATCAGTATGCTCTGCATCTGCTCAAATCCCATCAGAGTTGTAGATCTCTGGATAGCACACATCTAGTCTTATTTGAGACCTAAAATGACCCTCTGCTACACTGTGAGCACACTAGGGGAAGGGACCATTTTCATCTTTCGCTCTGTGTTCCTACTTCATATTGCCTACTTCTAGAGTCACTGCACAGAAGCCCCTTGATGAGTACTCAGTGATCACTTTCAAATGAGTGAGCCGTTCCTTGTAAGTATGGATTCTAATGCTACTTCTGGTGGAAGTTCATGGTCCTAGACCTTTTCATGTTCTGTTTCATCTGATCAAAAGCCCGGCTTATCAAAGGAAAAGATGCTTAAATATCTGCTATTCAGCACTGTGGTCATAGATATAAAGGTAGAACTTGATGATATCTTGAGGAATCAAGTCATTTTCTCAGATCCATTGTGATTATCTAGAGAACCTAGCTATGGTGTAAAGCATAGTTAGTGAAAGGGAGACACAAAGTTCTTCCTTTAAGAACTTACTTTGGCATTTGACACTTGATCACTCATTTCAAATCTTCCCCCACTTCACTTCTTTGCCTCTGACCATAGAGTCCCCACTTACATCCTAGTTCTACATTCTCTGTTTCCAGAGATTTCTCCTCAGACATTTCTTCTATTCCACACTCAGATTTTGGAATGCTTTCCATAAATAGTTGGGTGGCCCCTGAATCTTTTGTCTACTGAGACCAGGGATGTTTCCACTGGGTGTCTCTTTTGTAAGTTCCAAAAGACTGGAAGTTTCTCACAGCACCATATCCAGAAGTATGCAACAGAGCAAAGTAATAAATAAGAAATAAGGATGACTCTTTTACCGTGTGTGTATGTGTGTGTGTGTGTGTGTGTGTGTGTGTGTGTGTGTGTGTGTGTGAGAGAGAGAGAGAGAGAGAGAGAGAGAGAGAGAGAGAGAGAGATTCTCCTTTCCTTTCTTCTTTGCTTTCTCTTTCCTTCCTTACTCTTCACACATCTATTTCTGCCTCTCTGGTTCTCAGTGTTACCTGATAAGTTAAGTTATTCAGCAGTTCCCACACATAGTTTAGATGTTCTAAAAGATTCTCAATATGTTTTAGATACACTGAAACCAGCTCTTGTAACAAATCTTAGCTAGTCACAATTGTTATAAAGTACATTGGAATAAGATAAATAGAAGCCAGGACCAATCTGGCTGCCTCTAGATACCTCAATTTGTTCCACACCATTTATTTTACTCTAGATTCTTATAGAACGTGCCCATACAGCGAATCAGGACATATAAACCCATTTGTGGTCTGAATTTTTGCCCAGTTCTAGAATCACAATTTTATATTTTATATATAAAATTTTATGTTAAAATTTTATATTTTAACATAGAGTAAGAAAAGTCCTTTTTACATATCCATAGTGGTTTCTAAGTTTGTATCTGAACAGATTTGCCTGCTTCCTGTATTTTACACTAGAAATGAGGATTAAAAATTGTCTTTCTAGTTTGTTTCCTGAAATGTGCTCCCACCTTTCCACAGACAGTTTTTGGAAATCCTGCTAAGAATCCTTGCTAACGTCAGGGATCACTTCCATCTCCCATTGGTCTAGGGGCTTTCTATGACTGCAGTCACTGTAGCAACAGTACCGTCCACCCTTATTTCCTGTGGTTGAACATTAGGGAGTCTGTACACACAGAATTTCAGTTCTCCATCAAGGTCATTCAGTCTCTAACAAGCAAAGTTAATATCTAAGCCTAAGGACCCTGGCTCTAGCACCCTGCTTTAAGCGTCTGCTCTGATGACTGTCTGCTTTTCATTCCACACTCCTGGTTGTTCTCCTGGTTATCCCAAGATAATTCCACATGTTTTACTTCCCTTTGTGCATCCAACTTAGTGTGGAAAAGTGAGATTACTTAGTGCCTCTCTTAAACGCCTTACCGTGTCTGATTAATAAATTTCAACCCCCACCTTACCTTTTATTTTATTTTATTC
Organism: Montemys delectorum; assembly: GCA_019843815.1. NCBI lineage: Eukaryota > Metazoa > Chordata > Mammalia > Rodentia > Muridae > Montemys > Montemys delectorum. Next base: position 4,138 of record JADRCD010071204.1, on the reverse strand, counting down.
TGTTTCATTGTTTAGAAACATTGTTGTCACACTAATTGACCTCATATTCATAATACAACTTTGGCCTTCAAGTTCTAATCTTCCTGTTTCTTCTTCCCCAGAACTGGGATTATAGGTTTGTGTCACAACAGCCAGCCTCTACTGCCTTTAACACCAAATTAACTGTCATGGGCTCCCAGAAGCACACTCAGTTCTCTCCATGGTCAGTGGACTTAGGAAACCCTAGTGACTAGTGTTTCTTCACTAACTCATTGAAACAAAGACATCTTTGTCCCTGTGTGATGTGCCTTGCTGCATAATAAGTTCCTTCAACTTGGGTGTTGCTTTCTCCTTTTGCAGGCACTATGACTCCTAGCACTGTGCTTTACCCCTAAGAACTATGTGCAGAATTGGAAGAATTTTCTGAATCTCACTCATTACAGTGTGAGCCACAGAGGCGTTCCCTAGTTCACAGGCTCGCTACACCATACCCTCCCCTGTCCTACTCCACATCTCTGATCCCAAATACGTTTACATTTTGCTTCTGGGAATGTGAGTTGAACAAACACATAGTACAGTCACAGAATTTTAGCAGTCAAATGGCTTATTCACTTGATAAGTGGGTAATTAACTACATCAAAAACGATGCCTGATATTGAGACTTCAAGGCACCAGATGAAATATACCCACTCCTAAAGAACATGAACCTACCATAATGGTAAAATTGAGACTGTGTCTTCACCATCAAAATCTTGACCTCCTGAAGTGAAGCCATCACTGTGTATAGGGGCACAAATATGAGGGGATAGAATGTTCTACAGTTGCAGTTTCTTGCATCTGAAAGACTAAGGCCTAAAGAGCTGTGAAGCAATGGGAGAAAATGCTCTTGTGTTGAAGGGGCTCAAAATTCTGAAAAATGACTTGCTGCCTTACAGGAAGCACCTATAATTCATGAGCGTTCAGCAGCTAACGCAGTGTGCGATACTTCATAATCTCACACGTTCCAGAGCCCCAGCCCTCTGAAGGTTCGACCTAAGGGATACACTTCAGAAAAGTTACATAAACAACTGTGAACCATAGGCAGGGAAAATGTACACTCTGAACATGTTGAAACTCTCCATATTAAGTCAGTTTAGCACTTTGATTAAAGAGTTTAATCAATCACCATCCGAATCTGTTTATTAATCACTTTATCAAGCGGTTGATGCATTGCCGGTTTTAATAGAATCCATTTATTTTGATTTCTACCTACTTCATCTTTCCAAAGGGCTTTTCGAATCAGCAGTGATAAAAAGGAGAGGGAGAGGGAGAAAGAGAGAAAAAGAGAGTGGGCGAGGACGGTTGCATCTAAAACCCGGTGAGAGAGATCTCTAACTGCAGTAAACGTACTTTATTATCAACGCCCTGAGACTTGGCCAATTTATTACTGGAGAAAAAAACGCTCTGTAGAGTGGATGTTTGGGTGAGCCGCACGGTTTAGCACAGATAAACACAGGCCATTCGTTTGCCTTCACACCTGACACCCTCATGATATACGATCCTAATAAGATTAATCTCCACCCACCTCTCCAGCCCCTCTTTGTTCCAACCTATTTCTGATCTTCCACTTCTCTTCCTGGACATTTGCTTCACCTTGGGTTACAATTTGTGGTTGGAGTTAAAGCCCTCATTTCCTCACTACAAGGAAAACAAGATTTGTGGGAAGAAAACATTTGTTCTGTGGCTTTAATTTTTACTTGCAGGCTTTTCTGTTCCTATGCCTTTAGCATAAAGAGAAGTGAGTCTTGGATGCTGTCCATGCAGCTAAAGACTTAGAGTACGCCAGCATGCTGCAGGATCATAAACACTGTGTGTGTGTCTCTCCTTGTCCTGAACATCCCTCTTGGCCTCAACTCAACAGGCACCAGGGACATAGAGGCAACAGTGGTTATCCGCATTTCTTTTCATTCTATTCTTATAATGTAGTTCCTCAACTTGACAAACATTGCACAGATAAACATTCTGGCCTAATAGTTTATCACTCTCTGGTTTAGCCAGTCTATAAAAATCTTCCAGTTTTACCAGAAGGACAGCTTGTTTTTTTTAAAAGAGAGATTGCTTTTAACATAAATATCATAAGCAGTAAGAATAGTGGTGCTTCTATATTTGCCACTGCCTATGTTGGCTATTTCTTCTGTATTTGTCTACATTATGGTCTTAACTATAATAAGAGCTGATTTTTAAGCCATTTTTTACTAGCATAGTAGCCACTAAACACATGTATTTATGGAACACTTGAAATATTGATGATTCTGATTGTGATGGGATGTTACAGATGATGAGGGAGACTGATTTCATTGAAAGCCCTCCAAACAGAACTGTCTTAGAGACAAGCCTTCCTGAGGAGACTACATAGATTACCATCTTCATGTCATCTTATACTGCCATCACAGTCTGAGATTTTACAAGTATCTCATTGTCCTAATACTTACTGAGTCAATACTACACTGAGTATCGGTGGTACACAGAAAAACAAAATAGCTTTGCTCTTATGATGCTACAAACAAAGTGTAGTACTTAAACTAGCAGAGTAATGTATGGGGCATTATGGCACCAGAAGACAGAGTACCACATTTTCTGGAAGTGAAGCTTAGAAAGGTGGTGAGATGTGTGGGGTTTTGTACTGGAAGGTATACTTAAGCAAAGGAATGAAAGGCCCATCACATGAATTTCTTGTCTATTATTGCACAAACAAGGGAGAGAGTTGAGAGATGGCAGGGGGCAAATGAGAGGGACGAATACTCGAAGAGGAAGCAGAGAGAGAGTGGAAGCAATATGCAGGTAGGAAAGCAGCATAGTATAGGAAGACCAAAGAGAAAGCAAAAAAAATCTGACAGGAATTTATGAAAGATGAATTTGAAGTGGACAGATTCCAAGTAAATTAACAAATCTTCATCGTGTGGAAGTAGATAAACTTCAAAACTCAAGGGGAAGTAGGATCAGTAGAACACAGTCATTGAAAAAAGTGATCTACAAGAATATGCTTGTATTAGTCAACGGAGAGGGTAAGTAGGTACTGGCAAGGGAAAGGAGGGCGCTTTCAGCTTCTGCTGCATTGAACTTGAAATGTCCAGGGACAGCCAGATGCTCAGTACAATCAATTGGTAGTAGGATATTTCAGTGTGAAGCCTGAGGACCTTCGTTGAAAAACGAGATTATGCCAGGCTGTCAGGTGTTAGAGACTCACAAGGCATGAAGAAGGAAAAGCATTGTTTAAGAAGAGGGTCCAAGAGTCACACCCTTGTGTGCAACTGACTAATAATATGAAGGGTGACTGAGCGGTCTGCTTAGATGCTAAGCAAGGTAAGTTTGCTGAATTTGGCAAGATCAGTAAGCATCATAAGACAAGTCATGGAGGAGTCAGTGGAGAAAGGCAAGCAGAGAACTTCAAAGAAATTCACTGAGAAAGAAAGAAGAGCTCTCATAGCAGCTGGGAGGGTAAAGAGCGTCAAAGGAATTTTTCAAATGTTTGTTTCTTTTGTATTAAGCCAAAAGCTTAATAAAGACTACAAGTCAAAGAGAACTAGGCAGTAATTTCTAATGGATTTAACTCCCGAAGGTAAGAAAAAAAATGTTGAAGTCACAGAACCAGCCTGGCCAGATGGTTTTGAAGATATTCGTGCTCTGTTGGTGATTATGAGATCGAACAAAGGGAGATAAAGAGCAATGTGACCATTGACCAAGGAAATAAGATTGTTTACTTACTGTGAGTTGAGGAAAAATTTAGAGTGGTCAGTATGGGGAAAAGGGTAGTGACTAATCTAGTAAAAGCTCAACAATTGCTGGGCAGTTCTGAGATAGGCTAACTGGTAGCCTCAAGAGCTGTAGGAACATGCCTTATGAAGCTGTAGAATGAAGGAGAATTAAGGTGGTCTCTATTGGCATTTAGCCTGGGGCTTGAAGTAAAACTAGACATCTAAATTAATAATAGAGCTGGTAAAAGAATAATTTATGAGGCCATCATGGGATCCTCGAAAGAAAGAAACAAAAACCAAACTGTATGCAAGATTGAAGAAGAGATAGCAATGTTCAAGTCCTTTCAAAGAGGAAGTATATTGTTTACTTAATATTGTATTTCCATAAGTGCTTACTCCAATTTTTCATTTCGTTGTTTTTTTTT
>JADRCD010071171.1:0-10760 GCA_019843815.1 Montemys delectorum | reverse complement strand
TAATAATAATAATAATAATAATAATAATAATAATAATAAACCGCTTGCTGCCAAGACTGAGGATTTTGAACTCCATCACCTGTGGCCCACATTGTGGAAGGAGAAATCAGATTTCTACAAGCTGGCCTCTGATTTCACATGTGGACCATGATGCTCATATGCTTCTTCAACCACAAATAATCCCATATTTTTTGATGAGGCAACAAGAGATGATAGAGAACCGGGCAGTGGTGGCACACGCCTTTAATCCTAGCATTTGGGAGGCAGAGGCAGGCAGATTTCTGAGTTCGAGGCCAGCCTGGTCTACAGAGTGACTTCCAGGACAGCCAGGGCTACACAGAGAAACCCTGTCTTGAAAAAACAAACAAACAAACAAAACAAACAACAACAACAACAAAGAGGTGATAGATAGATTCCTTAATGGTTTCTTCCAGAGGACTTGAATTCAGTTTATGTCTGGTGGCTCACAACTGCCCGTAATCCCTATAACTCCAATTTCAGGAGATCTGATATCCTCCCCTGGCCTCTATAGGAATGTATACAAGTAGCATATATTCATATGCATACAAATAATAATAATAATAATAATAATAATAATAATAATAATAATAATAATAAACCTTTAAAAATGCTGTAAAGGCAGAAAGCACTCAAATAAAAAACCTAAATTTTACTTAAAAGAATTAGTAAAGACCCCATAGGAAGAACAACAATATGAACCAACCAGACCTCCCCCCAAGAGCTCCCAAGGACTAAACCACCAACCAAAGAATACACATGGTGGGACTAATGGCTCCAGCTGCATTTGTATATCAGAGGATGGCCTAGTTGGTCATCAGTGGGAGGAGAGGCCCTTGGTCCTGTGAAGGCTCTATGCCCCAGTGGAGGAGAATGCTAGGGCAGGGAGGCGGGGGTGGTTGGGTGGGTGGAAGGGAGTGCACCCTCATAGAAGCAGGGGGAGAGTGGATGTGATGATGACCAGGAAAGGGAATAATACCTGAAATTTAAATAAATAATTTAACCAATAAAAATGAATTAGTAAAGAACTGACACTACACTTGATCTTAGCCGAAAGGCCTAGAAGTGATGCAGAGCTTGGGGAGTCCTGAGAAGGAGCAGAAGGAGGAGGAGAGGAGGACAAGGAGGAGGAGGAGGAGGAGGAGGAGGAGGAGGAGGAGGAGGAGGAGGAGGAGGAGGAGGAGGAGGAAGGATCAGGGGAACCAGAGGTGTCAGGGACACACTGTAAAAATAGGGCCCATGCATATACCCAAAAGATGCCCCACCATGCCACAGGGGCACATGTTCCACTATGTTCATAGCAGCCTCATTTGTGATAGCCAGAAACTGGAAAGAACCTAGATGTCCCTCAACAGAGGAATGGATACAGAAAATGTGGTACATCTACACAATGGTGTACTACTCAGCTATTAAGAACGAGGACATCCTGAATTTTGCAGACAAATGGATGGAACTAGAAAATATAATCCTGAGTGAGGTAACACAGGCCCAAAAGGACATGCATGGTATGCACTCACTAATAAGTGGATACTAGCCAAAAAAAAAAAAAAATACAGAATACTCAGGATACAATCCATAGAATTCAAGTTTAACAAGCTGAAGATGCCTCAGTCTCACTTGACAAAGAGAAGAAGGCAATCACGGGGGGAGGGGGGAGGGACCTCGGTGGGAGAGGGGACAGCGGGGGGGTGGGAAAGGGAACATTATCTGGTATTGGGTTGGGGAACAGGACTGAAGCTCTGAGTGCCAGCAGAAAAAATGGAAACAGGCAACCTTGAGAGGTAGGAGGGGAGGATCCTCTAGAATATACCAGAGACCTGGAGGTGACTCTCAGGGAGGGACCTTAAATGAAATGCCCTACAGTGGGGAGATGGAATTTGTAGAGTCCACCTCCAGTAGAAAAATAGGACTTCAAGTGGAGGGATGGGGTTGCCAGCCTATAGTCAAAAACTCTGATCCAGAATTGTTCCTGTCTAGGGGGACTGCAGGGACAAAAATGGAGGAGAGCCTGAGGGAAAGGAGGTCCAGTGACAGGCTCAAGTTGACATCCAGCTCAAGGGGAGACCCTGGGGCCTGACTCTATTACTGATGCTATGGTGTGCTTACAGGCAGGAGCCTATCATGACTGTCCTCTGAAAGACCTAACAAGCAGCTGAGAGAGTCAGATGCAGATAGTTACACCCAACCAATGGACAGAAGCTCACAACCCCTGCTGTTGAATTAAAGTAAAGCTGGAAGACACTGAGGAAGAAGGTGATCCCATAGGAAGACCAGCAGTCTCAATTAACTTGGACCCCTGAGATCTCTCAGCCACTGAGCCACCAAGCAGGCAGCATACACCAGCTGATGTGAGGCCCCTGACAGATATAGAGCAGAGGACTGCCTAGTCTGGCCTCAGTGAGAGAAGATGCACCTAATCCCCAAGAGACTTGAGGCCCCAGGGAGTGGGGAGGTATGGTGGAGTGGGGGTTGGGGGATGGGGACATCCTTTTGGAGTCTGAGATGGGGAGGTATGGGCTGAGGAACAACAGTCAGAGGGTAGACTGGGAGGGGATAACTACTGGACTGTAAAAAAAAGATATAATAATAGTAATAATAATAATAATAATAATAATAATAATAATAATAATACAGTCCACAGAGTCAACCAACTGGGGCTCAACGGAACTCGCAGAATTCAGGGAGGCTGTAAGAGTATGACCTAGGTTCTCTGCATATATGTTATGATATGTTATGGCTGGGGAGCTTCATGTTCTTGTAGGTTTTATAACAGTGGAGCAGAGGCTGTCCCTGACTCTTTTGCCTCTTTGTGCGACCCCTTTCCTCCTACTAGGTTGCCTTGTCCATCTTTGATGTGACAGTTTGTGCCTAGTCTTATTGTAACTTGTTCTGCCATGCTTGGTTGATATCCTTGGGAGGCTTGCTCTTTTCTGAAGGGAGGAAGACAGGGGTCGATCTGGAGGAAGAGTAGAATAAAAAAAGAAGTTAAAGATATAGAAAAATTTAAAAAAGACAAAAAATTAGTAAAGAAAAACAAGCTCAACTGCAATAAGCTGAAGAAAATAATAAAACATAGAGCAGAAATCAATGTAGATAACAGAGAATTAACAAAATCGAAAGATGCTTCTTGAAAAAAAAATCAACAAACGTTACATCTCTGTTTAAATTAGGAATGAATGAAATATTAATCTTAAAGACATAATAATGGCTACTGAAGAACACTATGAAAGATTGTATGCTAATGAATTAACGAATTAAATGCATTGGATAAAATAGACCAAATTAGAGAAGGATATGAACTGCCAAAATTGACATGAATAAATGGAAACTGCATAAATATAATAAATAACAAGACAGATCAGATCAGGACTAGAGAGATAGCTTGATTGGTAAGTAATAGTACATCTAAAGGACAATTAACAACAGTTCTTCACAAGAATCTCACCCCTAGAAATAAATGATAAAGGAGGCAAAATGTCCCAATGTCTCTGAGGTATAAGGGATCAAAACAGGATCCTTTGGTATGCCAGAGAAGCACATTACATCTCCAGCCCTCATTATTTCAATTTAATAGTGTACTGGATTTCACAGCCTGTCCAATCAAGGAAATATATAAAAGGCACACAATTTGTAAAGGAAAAAATAAAATTGGTCTATTTGCATATAACAATCTTATATAAAGAAAACCAATAGTTTTTAAGAAAAATAATACTACAACTAATAAACTTATTGACTAAAGTTTCAGAATACATTGCTAATATATGAGAAAGAGAGACAGACAAACCTGTATTCTTAAACAGTAGTAATGAAAAAAATCTGTAAAAATTATTGGTAACTATCTAATTTATAGTACCATCAAAAAAGATAAAATACTTATGAACAAAATGATACACAAATAAGACTGAAAATTACAAAATGTAACTCAATAAAACTATATAGAAATGGAAAAATACAGGTTCAGGGGTCAAAGACTTAATAGTGTTAAAAGACAACATTTCTCAAAGTGATAAACAGGTTCAATGCAATCTATCAGAATTATAGTTGTCTTCTGTTTTTTTTTTTCAGTAATTGATAAACCAAGCCTAACATTCATATAGACTGGCAAGGAGGCCTGAACAACAAAAATCCTTGAAAATGAAAATCAAAGTTGGAAGATTTACAATATATTGTTCTAAAACTGAATAAAAAGTTGCACTAATCAAGGTGGCATGGCCCTGGCATAGAGCAGACATGTAGAGAAATCAGACAGTGTACGTGTTTGGAGATAAATCCATGTATCAATGAATGATTGAGCTTTATGTAGACACTGATACAATTTGATGAAGAATCTTCTTTTCCACAAATGCAATTGGGGTGCCTGGATAGTTTATGTAAAAGAAGTTAGATCTTTATTTCACACTATGTATAAAAATTAATTCAAAATTGAACAAATACCTAAATGTAAGCATTACACTCATAATTCTTACAAGAATGTATGCCCTAAGACCAAGAAAGGATTGATATAACAGCAATTGAAAAGAAACAAGAAGAAAAATAGCTGAATAAAATTTCCACAAATTTCAAATCTCTTAGGTTTTAAAAGTACCACCAACAAAGCAAAGCATGGCAGCACAGAACCTTATTCTCTACACTTAGAAGGCTGAGTAAGACAGGGAGATTAGAAATTGCCTATCTTACATGAGACTTGACTATATCATAACCCAATTTAAAAATGGGCATCTCATTACATATTTCTTTAAAGAAGACATGCAATTTGTCAACAAATGTGATATAAGTCATTAGGAAATCAAAGTTTGTGGCTAAGGGTGAGGGGATACCCAGGAGGGGCCCCATCTAAGTGGAGAAGGAGAGAGGGAATGGGGGAAGGATTGAGGGAAGGGGTGACCAGGAGGGGAGCAGTGAGTGGAATGTAAATTATTTTAGAATTCTTTTTTAAAAATAGAGAAAAGAATAGAGACAAAGTTTGTGGCTAATCTGAAGTACATAATAAGACTCAAAAGAGAGTGGGGAAGGAGGAGAAGAAAGAAAGAAGGGAGGAAAGAGAGAAGGAAAGAAAGAAGGAAAGAAAAAGAAGTAATTTGGGGGTAAGAATATAGAAAAACTGGAACCCTAGTATATTGTAAGTAGGAATATAAACTAATGTAGCTACTGTGAAAGTGGTTTGGTAGTTTCTCAAGACCATACATATAGAACACTATTCTTCCCTATATATCTGATAGGATGAAGAAAAATTGAAACAAATATTTGCACACCGGGTTTCACAGCAATATTCACAATCAGCAAAGGTCAGAAACAACACAGCTGTCAGCTGTGTTTAAAATGTCACAGATAAACAACACTGGTTTATACATACAATTGACTCTTGTGCAACACACACACACACACACACACACACACACAAAGAATGAAGAACTCAAACATATTCTAATGTGAATAAAGCTTGAGCACATGCTAAATGCAAGAAACTAGGTGAGAAACGTTGAGTATTGTATGACTCTTTTCATATGCAGCATCCAGAATGAGTATATCCATAGAAACAGGAAGGAGACAAGTGGCTATTAGGGTCTTTAGAGAAGACTTAAGACTGCTTAATGGATGTGAGGTTCTCTTTTGGGGTAAGGAAAACGTTTTGTAAGTAGATGGAAATAATAGTTGGGAAACTTTGTGAATGTAGTAAACACTGCTTAAAATTTTTCCCTTAAGTGCTTAGCTGTGTATGTATTACACCTCAAGTTTGCATGTGTGGTGATGTCATGTTGGCAATAGATCCCGAGGCTGAGCATGTGCTAGGCAAGAAGGATGCTAACTGAACAGTATCTCCAGCCCTGAATTTTGTAAAATAGGTTAACTTTAATGCAAAAGGGTGATAATTAAATTTTGAGTGAAAATAAACTAGTAATTTGTCTTGGGTTTAGAGAAGTTTAATTAACTATTCCAAGGCTTATCTTTTGTATCTATAAGTTGTAAATCCATTACTCGAATACACTAGAGAGGTATGATATCAAGTGAGATACAGGAAGAATGAAACTTTAATGAGATCTTATAAACATTAAGCTCTGCTCTCCTTGCTGGCTGCTGAGCCATTTTTGGAGAGCCTGAGCAAATCATAATATTGTGTCAAAGGAAGACACAAAAATTTGAAATCTGGGCTTCCAACTGTGTCTCATGGCAGAATTGACCCTGAGGAAATGAACAGAAAAACAATTTCACCTTAAAACAAAGTATATTATTTTTTGGTAGGTTCTATGAATCCCTGGTTAAAATTAGAAGCTAGTCTTAGACAGCCTGTGGCTTCTAATTTTAGTCTTTTTTTCCATATATTTTTAACAAGAGCATTTTCTCTGGCACCCTAGATGGACAAAAGTACAACAGATTGGAAGAGCTTCTGGACACTTACATTAGACAGATGTTTTTGAAGCAAGAAAAGCAGGAGTAAACTCCCCATTTCTCAGCTAGTAACATTTTCAGTCATTTTCTTGGCTTGAAGGCATGTAGACCTAACTTGGCAGATTTTCTTTTGGAAACAGCACTATCAAGAGTTTCCTTTGAGGAAGGAAGATCAGAAGCTAATAAGCATCCAAAGATCGTAATCTAGTCTGCTAATGGGACAGGTGAATTTTGTTTTGTTTTGATTTGCATTTGGGGTAGGACCATCCAAGCCAAATGGCCAACAGAGAGAAGGCAAAGTACATTATTCAAAGATCCAATGTTTAGGAAAAGTAAATAATTTTGCACCATAATGAACACATTTTCCCCATTTCATTCTAAGAAATGTGTCCCAATACAGTTTGCCAAGTCAGGTTAGGTGGTGGACTTATCTTTTCATTCAACTGGAAGATGGTTAATCATGCATATGCATACTTTTGTTATAAATTAATTCCAATTTACCATCACTAGGTTCCATCTCTACATTGGAAACTAGAGTCAGTACTGTATTAAGCACATTTTCAATAGCACTCAGACAATACACTTATAATAATTAGATAAGCATTTAGTTAGAAAAACAGTAATTAATGAATCTATCTATGGCTACCAGAAGAGCATTAGCCAACTTGTAGACAAACTTAGACCACCAAGAAGAGGATAACTAGAATGAGACAGGAGATAAGAAGAGCATGTCTCCCCAAGAGGCATCTAGGCAGTTCATTCAGGGGCACAATACAACCTGAAGTGACCCCACAGAAAAGGAGCTGTGAAAATAAATATCCTAATCCCACCATCATCACTCACCTATCCCTTAGCTGTTCTGCTCGAGTATCCAGCAGAGGGTTTGAAATCCTCTGTGTGTAAAAAGCAGGGGGAAGGGTGTGATGTGAATCAGAAGTAGTGAAAATGATAGCAAGAATAATAGTAACCTACCAGCTACTTGTTTGTCTGTAGGTTCAGGTGTTTGACAAGTTGTCTTCTCAGAGAGATAGAGAACTAAGATTACATTAATGGGACTTTGTCTGTTATTATGTTAAAGAAGTGGTTGGCAAGCCAGCTTCTTCTGAATATCCACTGCAGGAAAATACTTGAGATTTGTACTAGAGTTAAGAAGAAATGATAATCCAAGACTAGGTAGCATGACTATTTTACCTAGTACACATCCTGATGGCCATATATGATTGGGTTAGATTTATACTGGATTGCTATCTATTCTGGTATGTTATGGCTAATAAGCATCCAATGATCGCTTGTTAGCCCACACTTTGGAAGACAGGCTTATCTACATTCAAGTCCTTTACTGTATCAATGTATGAGTTTTTACCACTACAGAAACCTTCAAACAAAACCCACGAAAGTACTGCACTTAAATCAACAGCAGCATGCGATTTTTAAAAACACTATTCAATTCAGTTTTGAAGCTGTTTAGAGGTGAATAGGGTTGAATAAGCCAGTCTGAGAAAAAGAGATCTTCTGCCCACTAAAGCCAACTGAAGTCGTGGCCAAACAAAAGCAGTTTCTTGACTTGTATATGGAGAGGCTGAGGAAGTGTTTTCAGAGCCAACTCCTGATCAGGCTAAGACTGGAACCTTTGACATTGAAGATGTCTTTTTATTTTGGATGTAGGATCCTGAGAAACTGAGCCATATTTAGAATTATTTTCTAACTTATTTTTATGACAATGAAAGAGCACATGAAGCTTAAAACACAGGCTAAGAAGGCAGAGGTCCATACAAACCCATGGCCACTCCCAACAATGGGCCTAACTGCTCATTACACATGTGGATGCATTTTTACAGGCAACAGTGCCACCTTGTGTTAACCTCTGTATAAACTGGTAAGCTTGGAGTGACTAGTTTTCAATCAACCATGCTAATTGAAGCAAAGAACCTCATTGTCGCCATAAAAACTGGAAAGTGGTTTTCAAATTCATTGGAAGAGGAAAACACTATGGAAGCACAACTTTCAATAAAACCTCTGTTGGAAACAAAGAGGACTACACCAACAGGGCAGGTCTGCTCAAGCTAGGAAAGGAAGACAACTTATAATCATCTGTCTCTTCCAAAAGTTAGAGATACCCATGGAACAATTCTTCCATATAGCAGCAGAACATTTGGACTTGCTCCTTATCTAATGTGAATCATGAAATAAATTAAGTAACTTTTAAAACCCTACTTGGTACATAAACATGTTTTGTAGTAACACGCCAATTCAGCAGGACAACGTTTTCACTGTTGGCCCATGTTGAAAAATCAAGAATTGTGGATGACTGTAACACTTATCAAAGATCGTTCCTAGATTCATAACAGTTTTGGAATAATCACTGTCAAGGAACGGTCAACAACATCAGGGTCCTTCACTGGGATGGGCTTGTGTACTCAACACAGCAGGGCTGGAGAAAAGGGGAGGCTTTAAGAAACACAAATGTTATCTGTTCATGGAGCATGTATTAGTGAAGACTATAACCCACATTTGTCCTTGAAACTCAAGGAACAAGCTGCAAATGTGTACCCTCTTGAAAATCATCTTGGGGATGGATATAGGGTTCCAGTAAGAATTATGCATCAGTGTTTTCATGAGTGGATCTACATGAAAAACTAAAATAAAACTAAAATAGTTCTTATTGCTTAGATTCTAAAAAATTACCGCTATAATCCCTAAGTTTCAGATTGCCCATAGGTTCATATTGGGATCTAAAATTTTAAAATTTGTTTCATTTGCTGTATTTTTTGCCATTATACAAACTTTATTATAAAAGCTTTAGAAGTCCTTTGATTTTTTAGCAAGTCAGTGTTTGTTTTAGAGAGCTACATGTAGCTCATTCCTATTTATTAGGAATATTAGCTTATTAACTTGATTTAAGCATTATTTTTTTTTTCGAGACAGGGTTTCACTGTATAGTCCTGGCTGTCCTGGAACTCACTCTGTAGACCAGGCTGGCCTCGAACTCAGAAATCTGCCTGCCTTTGCCTCCCAAGTGCTGGGATTAAAGGTGTGTGCCACCACTGCCAGGCATGATTTAAGCATTATTAATAAATTCTTTCCTAAATACAAACTTGATCTTTAACAGTCACCAATACTATGTTATCAAGAAATTTGGTAGTTCAAGAGCATCTTCTAGTAGTTTATTTTTCCCCATGGGTAAAAGTTTCCCTTGTTATATGTTTTCTACATTATAATCATCAAAGACACAGGGACCAATTGCCTGAGAAAGAAATATTTGATGTTCCAATATAAATGAACATGATTTTATTCTTATGCTAAAGAAAGAAACAATGAGCCATAATTATAACATATATCTTTAATTAAGTTGATACTGGTAAAAAAAAAAAAAAACATTCAGTGAGAACATGACAGTTAAGGAAATAAAGTATCCTATGACTATTTTTAATAAAATGTTTAAAATATAAAGGTTTTAAAAGTCCATTGGCTTTTTCTAATTGAAGGGAGAAGACTAAGCAAATACTGTCTTCTTACACAAATGAGCCCACAGGAGAATAATTCCTGTATGAGAAGCACCAGGATAATAATAATTGTTAATTAATTTGGTAATTTTTCTCAAAACTGTCATGAATAAGCAAAACAAGATATAAAACAAGAAATTGCTCCATTGGATATGATTAGTTGATAAGTTTTACATGAACCACTAAAATTCAAATCAAAATTACTTAAATGATCTGTTTTTTTTTAAGTCAGATAAGAATTTAGGGGATAAAACTCCCAATTAATTTGCTTTCAGTAAAAACTCGATGAAAGGATAAATTCTCTCATATGTATATCTTGCTGTCTAGAGAGTAAGTTAGCACAGATTTTCAGTAAAGGAGGGTTTATGCCAGATCACATCTAAATGATTCAACATTTTGAGCTAAGAGGTTGTTTACAGAATGTACACATTTCTCTTACTTACAGAGAAAAATAAGATAAACACTCTTTTATTAAAATTCTGGGGTACATTAGGATTAGTAGCACCATGAAAAAGAACACTTCCTCACACCGCAGGCAGTAATGTTACTCAGTATGATTCTTCTCTTCATTGAATTTTTAATGTGCCATTTTAGTAACTAGACAAAAATATATGAACTTCATCTTATAATCCTTGAAGGAATTTATTCTGGACCCCAAGAAGTATAATCACTTCCCTACTACTTTCATAAGGAAGAATGGAAGCCTTGCTCTGGCACATTGCTGAGGTACATCTGAATCTTCATGGTTACTAGTCAGCATGTTCTCTTCGTCATAGAGGATATTAGCACCATTGGTGGTAGCAGTGGTAAAGTTGGGGAGAGTGAGTGAGACATTGCATCCTGGGAATCACA
>JADRCD010071165.1:0-10152 GCA_019843815.1 Montemys delectorum | reverse complement strand
ACATAATGGTCTTGAGATCTTGCTTCTCCTATCTCAGCCTCTCTATTAGTAGTATTGTTTATTTCATGTTTTTACACTATGCTATGGTTTTCAGAACAGCTTATATATTTCAAAAGTATTTATATACGCAAAAGAAACATAGACAATTAACTAGGGAGGTTGCTTGAAGAGAACTACAAAGAGTGAGACTGAATGCTTTGCTTGACATTTGTAGCTCTTGTATCAAGTTTGAAAAAGAGGACTTTACAAATTACTCTTTCTCTGAGATGAATGCTTTTCCAAATTATCACAGCCAATGAACCAAATTCTTACCCTCACCTAATATATGTGCCACCCTCCAAGAAGAACCATTGTTCATTGAAACAGTTGGTGAATGACTTTATGGATGGACCATCTTAATACACACACCATTTCTTAAATGAATGTAACCAGTTCTCTGTGGGCTGAGAATAAAGTCACTCACTCAAGTCAAATAGTTTTGACCATAGCAGGAAGTCTGTATCTAAAAACGGTGCCTACAATTCATTCCTTGGCGCAACAGACCTGTCAACTCTCAGCTTAGCTATGATGGAGGTAAAATCCTTTGGTGATTTGAGGGTCATTGAAGTACAGCCTTATTATAATGAAATCCAATGTCTAAAAATTGTTCTTATTTTGGGCTTGTACCACAGAAAGAGCCAAGATTTTTAAACTCTACTAAATACAAAACAAATAAACAAAAAAATTTTATATATTTATGTTCATTTAAGAAAATACTATTAGTGATGTATTATTTTGAAATATACACTTAATATGTTTGGAGTTATTTAAAATTATATTGAGAAAAATGTATTTTCAGTATTGCTGTAGACAAGCATCTACATAAGACTGTTTAATTGATTGTTTTATATCAAACAACTTTTATAATACTTATTTTTATTGTTATAATATTTTATAAATTTTAAGGAATATGACAAAAAAGATATTGTAGGTATTGAAGGGGGGGTCTCTGGGAGGAGTTGGGGTACCAAAGGGAAACAAGAATGTGATTTAATTCTATTTACTTAAAATATGTTTTTAAATGTTAACAAATTCAGATAAATTGAAATCATGTAACTTTTCTCATAATGCAATAAAAGTTTTAAAAACAAACAAACAAACAAACAAATAAATAAATAAATGTGGTAGAAACTCTTTGCACATAGGTACCAAAAGATATGTCCAAAGTGCTTCCATGGTGTATTTTGTGCCATTCATTAATAATTAAATGTGTCATTATAATGTTATTTTCAAACCATAGAGTACTTGACAGTTGTAAAAACAAACTTTAGCCACATATATCAATATGAATGAATCTAAAAATATAAAGTTGAATAAAATAAGCTGATCTCAGAAAAACAAAATAGTAATTTTAAACCACATGATTCATTTCATAGATACATCAAAACTGGAAAGAATTTCATTTCTACCGCTGCTCCTTAGGAAATAGTATCTATTAACTAACCTCTAGACATAGAGTTTCAAAATGTAAAGAAGACTTTAGAAGGCAGCCAGCCTAGTGATATATGGATGGAGAAAGAGGAGGAGGGGAAAGAAATAATGGAAGCATTTTCGTGTAAGGTATGAAATAAAAGAATTGAATTCACATAATTGAGATTCTTACCTTTGCCCTCAATGTGGCAGTAATAATTGGACTTACTCGATTATTTTTTTAAAATGGTAAAGGGCACAATGTTGGGGGAGTATGTTGGATTGAATTTGGGGAAGTTAGACAGGAAAATAGAAGCAGATATGGTCACATTTCATTGTACATGTGAATGGAGTCCTCAAGGCCAAGGAGGATAAGGGGATCTCTCAAGGAAGGAAAAATAGAATATAGTGTTATAAAGAGAGAATGGGTCAGGGAAGGACTGCAGCCCTGAAAGGGATAGGAACTCTACAGGAAGACCAACTAAGTCAACCAACCTGGACCCTTGGGGCTCTCAGAGTCTGAACCACCAACCAAAGAACATACAGGGGCTGGACCTAGATATATGTACAGATGCATAGCTTGGTCTTCATGTGGGTCCTGAACAAATGGGGCAGGGGCTATCCCAAAAGCTATTCCCTGTTTGTGGGATATGTTCTTCTAGCCAGGCTACCTTGTCTGGCCTTAGTGGGAGAGAGAGGAAGGGCCTAGCCTTACAGAGACTTACCAGTACCAGGGCATGGGGGATAACCAAGGGGGGCCTCCACCCTCTCAGAGGAGAAAAGGTGGGGGATGGGAGGAGGGATTATGTGTGGGGAACTAGGAGAGGGGGCAGCAATCACAATGTAAAGTGAATAGATAAGTTAATGGACAAAAAAGGGAGATAAAGGAGAGACTAGAAGAGAAGGATTAAAGGGGACAGGGAGGGAGCATACAGTAAAGGAGAGAATATAAGAAGGGACAAGGAACCAAGGGAACAAGAAAGGGCTTTTGAAAAAAAAAAAACTTTGAAAACCTAGCACTATGGAGGCTTCCTAGAAATATTTCCACATATTGAAAGAATTTAAATAGAATCACCATATAATGGGGAAGAGATGCCCCATATAGACATCTTATGCCACCAAGTAAAACCTCCATTGTCAGGAATGTGTACATCTTATTTCATTCTTGGCCAAAGTGGTCCCATAGACACCCCAAACACAGCCATTACCATGGATATTGGCTACTCTCCACAACCTGATAATGAGGCCCTATTGCTGAGGACAGCACTAGCTTATGTCAGCAAACATGAAGTGCAGCTGGTGCCCAAGTAGCAGGTACTTTGCACATTACCAGGGAAGAAAGGTAGTTATCAATATCAACCAGCTGCAAGCCCTACTATCTGCAAAAGTGACTGCCTGCAAGATACAATGGCACCAATGTTACAAGAATAAGCAATCACTTTTGATTGGATGTAAGACACAGCATTAGAGAGAGCTCATACCTGATACTGAAAAAATGGTCAAGAATCTGAGATTAGGTAAGTGTACTGGCTGGTTTTGTGTGTCAACTTGACGCAGGCTGTGGTTATCACAGAGAAGGGAGCTTCAGGTGGGGAAGTGCCTCCATGAGATCCAGCTGTGGGGCATTTTCTCAATTAGTGATCAAGGGGGTAGGGCCCCTTGTGGGTGGTGCCATCTCTGGGCTGGAAGTCTTGAGTTCTATAAGAGAGCAGGCTGAGCAAGCCAGAGGAAGCAAGCCAGTAAGAAACATCTCTCCATGGCCTCTGCATCAGCTCCTGCTTCCTGGCCTGCTTGAGTTCCAGTCCTGACTTCCTCTGGTGATCAACAGCCATGTGGAAGTAAGCTGAATAAACCCTTTCCTCCCCAACTTGCTTCTTGGTCATGATGTTTGTGGAGGAATAGAAACTCTGACTAAGACAGTAAGTGATGGGCCTGGGGAGAAACCTGAAACCTAGTACTACTTTTCTGCTAAAAGACACAGCAATAAAATGACTCTTAATAACATTGCTATACCCATAGATAAAAACTTTGCTCAGTCCCCATCAGAGAAGCTTTTTCTTAGTAGATGGGAACTAACACGAAGACCCACAAGTAGACAATGTGCAGAGAATGTGACACATTGGAGCACTTAGCTCTAATGCACACATCTTACACAAAACCTTTTACCCCAAGGCTTAGGAATCTGTGTGGAAGAGGAGACAGAAAGATGATAAGAGCCAGACATGGAGGATGAGCCAAAGGAAACAGGAAAAGAAAAACAGAAAAAGCAAGGCTGACACACATATGAAGTCACAGAGACCTGTGTACAAGTTCAAACCAGACAAAATCCTAACACTATGAAAAAGCATTCACAAAATCTTATCCTTAACCAAGAAGCTGTTTGCAATTGATACCTCCTGGCAAGTGGAAAAACAATTTTCTCCAATGGAATATATCAACCAAACTCCAGGCCAGGCCCGGTGCCCAAGAGAAGTAGCCAACGCAAAACCAGCTATGTGGAGGGTTTTTTTTTTTTTCTATCTGGGGTGGGGTGGAGTAGGGAGTTTCTGTTTCATTTTGTTTTGGTATTTCTTTGTCTTACTGATTTTTGTTTGTTTTTATGGTGTTTGGGGGATAAAGAGAAAAAAAAGATGAAGTTGTGTTGCTAGAGAGGTGGGGAGGATCTGGCAGGAGTTGAGGAAGAATATGATCAAAATCTATTGTATGGAAATTTTTTAAATAAAACAGTATCATGGAGCTAGGCAGTGGTGGTGCATGTCTTTAATCCCAGCACTTGGGAGACAAAGGCAGGCAGATTTCTGAGTTCGAGGCCAGCCTGGTCTACAGAGTGAGTTCCAGGACAGCCAAGGCTACACAGAGAAACCCTGTCTCAGACCCCCACCCCCCAAAAAAAGAAAGGAAGAACACAAAGTTAGGAGGAGACTGTTAGGGATGAATTTGGAGGAATTAGACGAGGAAATAGGAGGCAGATTATATACATGGATGAGGTAGAGAAATTTTAATCCAACAACATGGCTGTTCAGGCAAGGGATCACATCCAAAGACCTAGTTCTGTGTGATTAGACTGGAATGCAGGCACATCGTTAATCCCTCGGGATGGAATACAGACATACCCTTAGTACACAGCTTTAAGGCAAAATTAGTTTGTAGAAGGAAGCAGTCATGTTTGAAAGTGACATCTAATTGAGGAGCTGACAAAGCGCAGATCAAAGAAAGATTCAACAGAGATAGGATACAGCCAACTCTTTTTTAAAGATTGATTGATTGATTGATTGATTTACATACCAAACACTGCCCCCTTCCAGGTCATACCCTTACACATTTTCTTCCCTATCCCCTATCTACTTCTGCTCTGAGAGGGTACCCCCCCCATATCTTCCCACACTGTGATATCAAGTCACAGGTGCATCCTCTCCAGCTGAGGCCAGACAAGGCAGCCCAGCTAGAACATATTCCACATACACGCAACAACTTTTGGGATAGCCCCGACTCCAGTTGTTGAGGACTAAGCTTGGTCTTCCACTTGAAGACCAAGCTGCATATCTGCTATATATGTGTGGGTGGACATCCAACCAGCCCTTGCATACTCTTTGGTTAGTGGCTTAGTCTCTGAGAGCCTCCAAGTGTCCAGGTTAGTTAATTCTGGTGGTCTTCTTATGAGATTCTTATCCCCTTCAGGGCTTTCAGTCCTTCCCCTAACATTCACAAGACAGCACAGGAAGGAGAATCTATTTAAGTGCCCCACAGGGAAAGAGAGTGAGTCAGTTGGGAATCAGCTTGATTGGTACAGTTAGTGCAGTGCAATTGAGTTTGTTAGTGAGTTCTGTTCACTTTGTGCAGTTTGAGCGGTACAGGTCAGCAGAGGCAGTTGGAGCCAGAGAATAAGAAGGAGCTAAAAGGTTAGAAAAAAATGCCAGAGTTAGTTTGAGACCAAGCAGAACATTAAGTGAGAAGCTGAGAGAAACCAGATTGAATCAGTAGGCTTGGGGAGGAGTTTGAGCCAGAACAGCTCAAGTTGAACCAGCCCGCCAGAGTTGAGAAAGAGTTTGAAAGGATGAGCTTATTCAGCAGTAAGCCTCTGGGACAACAATTACATTCTGTGAATAAAAGATACGTTTACAGATGAGATGCTTAAGAATAAAGAAAAATTAATATTATAATGTTAAAGTGGTTTGACTCTATGTATATCAAACTGGATATATCATACTTGTGAGGATATAGTATTTTAAGAAATTTGAAGTTTTGCATATTCAAAATGTACCTACAAACAATTTTGAAGATATATGATTACTCACTTAAACAAATACGTTTCTAACTACCTTAATGGTCCTTTGACTGGGAAAGCTCGTTATAGATCATAGGTCAAGCACTTGCTCACAGATGGGGAGGGCGGGAGCAGTGTTAAAGGAGATCAGCTTCAGTACCAGATGAAACTGGGAAAGGTGTTTCGATGAGCAGGGAAATGGGGCAGAATCCAAGGCCTAAAATCCACAGCAGAGGAAAGAGTAGCCAGCATTAAACTTCAAAAGTACACAGTTCAAATGGAAGTGAGAGTATGAACTATAGGGAACAGCCACGGACAGAGATAGGCACCTGAACGAATCACAGAACATGACTCTGATCTAACACTAGCAATTTAAGGATTAACTAGAGCTAGGCAGATCTGGGACCCTCAGATAAATTATATAGTCTCTTCTTGTCATAATAAAAAAAAATGATGTGTATGTTCCTGTTCCTACATATACAGAAGGAAAGTATATCAGTCTAAACATAGTATCCCTTCCCTACAACAGAACTGTTGGAAATCTGCAGGGGAATAGGAGTTAGTAACAACCAATTGCCATCCTAATCACTGGTGCTCTTAAGGACTTCATAAAGTACACTGGGATAAATATGTCTTCTTACTACTCAACAAATCTTAGGATGTAATACTGTGATTGACAGGTTTTTGTTTCTTTGTTTGTTTGTTTGTTTGTTTTTCGAGACAGAGTTTCTCTGTATAGCCTTGGCTGTCCTGGAACTCACTCCATAGACCAGGCTGGCCTCGAACTCAGAAATCTGCCTGCCTCTGCCTCCCAAGTGCTGGGATTAAAGGTGTGAGCCACCGCTGCCGGGATATGATTGACTTGGTTACGTAATCAAGGAATTCACTGAGGTAATGAAGGTCATGTGGGACAGAATTAAGGTTTTCGGTTTGTGCTGGCACTTCACACTCCATGATCTTCAGCACAGCATTACTTCTTCTAATTCTTGCTAAATTGTTACTTCAGGTAACATTACTGATAACATCCCCACACCATGGGCTAATTTCAAATTAAATTAGAACAAATTACCTTTTTAGATTGTAAGCAAACTAGCACGTTAATACTGACGGTGAAAGGTTTTTACTAATTATACTTCAGTTTAATAAGAGAGGCAAAGCTGTAATTTGAGCTCAGCTTGTCTTTGCAGGTCCTCTTGTGGTGCATTTCTACTATTGCAGTTTGGTCTTGTTGAATCTCTTAAATTTCTGAAGATTTTCCAACAGAGGGTGGTAAAAGATACAAAAAGTCAGCATTTAAAGGCCTGGAAATGTTAGACTGAAAAATAGATTTATTTGAGAAGAGTATTTTATTGCTTTACTTAAGGATTACGTTAACAGCAGCACAACACAGCACAGCACACACTTCATCGCAAACTCATCTTCTAGGTAAATATTTGCTTTGATTTGCAGCTCAGGCTTCCTAGCTGGAAGGATAGCACTGTCCAGTGTCATGTACATGTAGCTTTTGAGAACTTAAAATCTGTTTTAAGTGATTCTACTACATTTTATATAGTTAGTTTACATTTAAATATCCTATTTAATTTTTACTCTTTTATATGACTCCTTTTCACTGCCCCCGCTGACAACTTCTAGCTTGGTTGCTATGTGCTATATGTAAATTATACACCAAATGTCAGGTATTTAGTATAAAAAGGAGTGTCAAATACATCATGAAGAATTTTTTTTGAGACAGGGTCTTGTTGTGTAGCCCTGAAACTTGGTATGTAGAACAGGCTATATTCAAACTGGCTGCCTCTGTCTCCCAAGTGCCACCATGCCCACCTCATAAATATTCAACAACCATACATCAGTATATTTCTATCATGCGTCTCCAAATGAAGGACAATATTTTAAAATATTTTACTTACGGCCCTGGCAGTGGTGGCCCATGGCTTTAATTACAGCACATGGGAAACAGAGGCAGATGAAGCTCTGTCAGTTTGAAAGCAGCCTGTGTTCAAGGACAGCCAAGGTAACAGAGAAATCCTGACCCTCCCCAAATTTTTTTACTTATGTTTTTTACTTATTTAAGTAGCTAGATAACTTTCTTTATACATGAGGTTTATACTAACCTTTATTTTTATGGGACACAATGCTATTGTAGAGTATTTAAATATGAAGGAATTCTAGTAGACTGTAAGAGTTAAATATAAAATTTGCTAAAAATCATGAGAATTATATTATATTGCTTTTCAGAAAGATCTATTGAAAAGGTTGTCAACATTCTCTCTAATTTCCCTCTATTCTATTTTAATTTTCCTGTTTCCAAAATTCATTTTACTTATTATTTTGCCCCATCCACACATTTTCTTCCACTTTGCCCCATTCAGACTAAATTTTTGTACACTGGTCTTTTTTGCAAACTTCCAGTATTTCTTCATAATAGTGAAGTGTTTAGGAACATGTGTCCATGTCTTCTTATAACAGGTATCACTCACTGTCCTGTCCATTATTTTACACACTTCACAAAATATTCTAAAATCTAGTGTTGATACAACTGCATAGGAATTTATATAACATATGTTTCCCTTTGTATAACCTTCATTATATCTCAATTGCATAATAGTCTATTAGATGCCCCCATGTTTTTTAAATAGCCTACAGTAGCAGAATATGGGTTATTTTACTATTAAGTATACATGTAAGGAAATAATAGACTTGTAGAGTGCTGAGTACTGACATTTAACTTGGAGAGACCTGTTTAGAGACTGTACTATTATGCATTCTTCTAACAGTGTCTAAAAAGTCTGTTTCTTTGCAGTTTTTCTTCTCCTTCTCCTTTGAACTCTCTTTTGTAAATTATATTTGTTTAACTGTGTGAGTTCAGATCAGAAGTAAATTCACAGGAGTCAGTTTTTCTTCCAGCATGTGAACTTAACTCATGTCATCAGGCTCAGCAGCAAGAGTCTTTATTCACTGAGCTATCTTGCTAGCCCTCTCTTGAACTTTTTTACTTTGGAACTGGAATTTTGTATGGAATAACAGAATTTGAGAAAACAATACATTGAAACTATTCAAATAATGTAGTATTGTCAGAGGATTAGATATAGATATAGATATAGATATAGATATAGATATAGAGGCAAATTTAAACACAAGTGTAGATCTGGAGCTGAAGGAAAGAAACCAGGAAGGAGAGGTATACATACAAGTACATGTAGAGGGGCATCTATTAATTCAATAGCATTTGTATGTATTACATGCATGTGGACAAGAGACAAACATATGTAAACAGATACAGTATCTATCACTCTGTACATGTCAAATAAGTATTTGTTAAATGAACTGATAAAAAGTTAAAAGGAGTTTGAGGCCAGCCTGGTCTACAGAGTGAGCTCCAGTACAGCCAGGGCTACACAGAGAAACCCTGTCTCAAAGAAAAAAAAAAGTTAGTGTGTTTGTACATGGACCTATCTATACTTACTTGAGTGTTAACAATTTTTCTAGATTCTTTTTACTCAAGTTAAACTATAGTAGCCATTTTAAAGCTTTATGTTAAAAGTGTTTTTTTTCTTCTGCAGCAAAACACCAGTTCAAATATTAAAAAAATCAGATTTTTGAGAGCAGTCAAAAGCAGCATGGGGCTCCGAAAGAAGGTGATTGCGTAGCCTAAACATTAAAAAGAAAGTTTTCCATTGCTCTCTGCCGTTCATGGATTCTCTTAAATGGCTGGCTGTTCTTTCAGGCTGTACACTGATTTGTTTAGGCAGGGTTATGGATGTCAGCTTTTACATCAATCAACAAATAATTAAAACTTAAACCTCTGTTTTCAAATCTTCTGGTATATAACATTGGGGTAAAACAAAAAGGAAGGGGTCCATTCCTTAAAGAAAATGTAATACAGAAAATAAATAGGAATCTTTCACATTGCAGAAAATGTTCACTGCATACAGAGTTCCTTTAAATAGCTTGCTCTCTCAGTGCCCTTAAGATGTGACTGGATTTTCCAAAATGTATCTACACAAAGCTTTTCAGGAAAGCACATGTTTTGTGAAGTGAGAGACCTCTGTATTTAGAACCAAATTAATTCACCAATTTTGTGCTTCTTTATTTTATCAATTGTATGCACTAATG
Source organism: Montemys delectorum (assembly GCA_019843815.1). Taxonomy (NCBI): domain Eukaryota; kingdom Metazoa; phylum Chordata; class Mammalia; order Rodentia; family Muridae; genus Montemys; species Montemys delectorum. The sequence goes on along the minus strand of JADRCD010071165.1, from coordinate 326 downwards.
CCTCGCTAATGAAGAAGTAAAAAGCAAAATCTTTCTGTTGATTTCTTTTCAGTAACTATGTACAGAAAGTTCATCTAGAGTTTCTTGTATCAAGTACTTAGGCACTCATCTTAACAAAGTGAATATATTTTATTCAAAGTCTTCTATTCATTTCTGGGGGTTATTTTTCCAGGAATAAATTGTGCCATAGCTCATACCAGATCAAGATTCTTAAAATCTCTCGGAAATAGTTTGTTTCGTTTGTTAATTAGCTTTATTTTACCCAGTGCAGTAGTAGCCATGTTTATACTTATATCTCTGAGGAAAATTGGTTTCTGATATATATA
>JADRCD010071161.1:0-15400 GCA_019843815.1 Montemys delectorum | reverse complement strand
AGGTGACCAGCCAGCAACCTGGTGGCAGGTTGACTACATTGGACCACTTCCTCCATGGAATGGACAACGTTTTGTTCTTACTGGAGTAGACACTTATTCTGGTTATGGATTTGCCTTTCCTGCACGAAATGCTTCTGCCAAAACCACCATCCGTGGACTCACTGGATGCCTTACCTATCATGGTATTCCACACGGTATTGCTTCTGACCAACGAACTCACTTCACAGCCAGAGAAGTGTGACAGTGGGCCCATAATCATGGAATCCATTGGTCTTACCATGTTCCCCATCATCCTGAAGCTGCTGGTCTGATAGAAAGATGGAATGGCCTTTTGAAGACACAGCTACAGTGCCAATTAGGTGGCAACAGCATGGAGGGCTGAGGCAGAGTTCTTCAGAAGGCAGTATATGCTTTGAATCAGTGTTCCATATATGGTGCAGTTTTCCCCATAGCCAGGATCCATGAGTTCAGGAATCAAAGGGTGGAAAGGGAAATAGTTCTACTCACTATCACACCTAGTGACCTTCTAGGAAAATTTTTGCTTCCTGTCCCCACAACTCTAGGTTCTGCTGGCATAGAAGTTTTGGTTCCAGAGTGCAGAGTTCTCCTACCAGGAGCCACAAAAAACATTCCATTGAACTGGAAGCTCAGACTTCCCCCTGGTCATTTTGGGCTTTTAATGCCCTTAAACCAACAGGCTAAGAAGGGAATAACAGTGTTAGGAGGAGTAATAGATCCAGATTACCATGGAGAAATCGGATTGCCTCTTCACAATGGAGGTAAGCAGGATTATGTCTGGAGTTCAGGAGATCCCTTAGGGCATCTCTTAGTACTTCCATGTCCTGTGATTAGAGTCAATGGGAAATTACAACAGCCTAATCCATGCAGGATGACAAAGGATGCAGACCCATCAGGAATGAAGGTATGGGTCAATCCTCCAGGAAAAGAGCCAAGACCTGCTGAGGTACTTGCTGAGGGGGAAGGAAATACAGAATGGGTAGTAGAGGAAGGTAGTTATAAATACCAGCTAAGGCCAAGTAATCAGTTGCAAAAATGAGGATTATAAAGTAATATGAATGCTTCTGTCTTATTTTGTTAAGAATACATTTTTCTTTCTTCCAATTTCTTTAACATCAACTGGTATTTAAGTTGAGACACTAAAAGAATGTTCCCAAGGGACACTGTCCCATTGTAAATTTACAAATGTGTTTGCGATTGTACGAGGAATAGTTATATCATGTTAGGCATACTCAAGATTTTGTTATTGTTTCATGTGGACATGAGATATTATTTGTGTCAAGTTGACAAGGGGTGGATTGTAGTGGCTATTCCTGGTTGTCAACTTGACTATGTCTGAAATGAACTACAATCCAGAATTAGAAGGCTCACCTGTGGCCCTAATCTGGAGGCTGAGAGTTTCCAACCTGAATCTTGGCATGGAGATCTTGAGGTGTAGAGGCTATAAATCCCAGAAGATTAAGATAGGAAGATCTACAAGTTCAAGGTCATCTGTGATTAAAGGTGTAGTGGCATAGTTACTATGAATCCCAGAAGATTAAGATAGGAAGATCTATGAGTTCAGGGTCATCTGGGATTAAAGGTGTGGTAGCACACACCTTTAATCTGGGCCACACCTTTTTCTGAAGACCTATATAAGGACATTGGAAAAAGGAAGGCTTGCTCTGCTTCGCCTGCTTGCCTTGTGGGACTTCCGTTCACAGCTGCTGCCTACGGTTGTTGGGAGTTTGACTACAGACTGTAAGTCATCAATAAATTCCTTTACTATATAGAGACTACCATAAGTTCTGTGACTCTAGAGAACCCCGACTAATACACACACTGACAAAATACAAACATCTAAGCAATGAAACAGAAAGTGTCAGTAAGGAATTAGCAGATGGAGACTTAAGAACTGGAAAATAATAATAACTAAAATTTAAAGGCTGTACCAGTGGACATTAGAACAGAATAAGAATGGCCTGCTCTGGGTAACTTGTATAGCAACTTTAAGTTATGCCTAGCCTGCATCCATTCTGGTTTATAAAAAACAATAGTTTTAACCTGAATTACTCCATTTTGAGTGCACATGTAATGGCATAATGATTCTATGTTCTGTCTAGACAAGTAAAGCAGCTACCATCAGCCAGAACACCTAAAAGCACAAACTAATCACTTATGTGTGCCAGTGACAACCACACCCATGAATATACCAAGTCATAACAGAAATATCAGACAGCTGGGCTTATCAATCACACCAGAAGTAATTCCCTTAACCGAGACTACTAAAAAAAAAAGGGAGTACCTTAAGTCTAAGATATGCCAGGCACACTGACCATTGTTTGGATGAGACCCTGTCTCAAAAACTAGCCAAACAGGATTGGACAGACAGTTCAGTAGTTAAAAGCACTGGCAGCCCTTGCAGAGGAATCTGGTTTGTCTCTAAGCACCCACATGGTGGCTGACAACCATCTAGAACCCCAATTCTAGAGGATCGAACACCCTTTTCTCACCACTATGGGGAACAGGTACATACTTGGTACACATACGTACTTGCAAACAAAGCACTCTGGCACATAAAATATAAAAAGGAGATCATTTTTCAAAAAATAACAAGAAGCTCCTTCTTCCTCTGATTGGAACTAGTCTAAGTCTCCTTGCAATGCAGTGTCTCTTCTCCTTTCACTTAAAGCTTTTTAAAATCCTCTTTTATATAATATTTTTATTGATTGAGAATTTCATACATGCACATAATTTATTTCAATCACATTCAATTTCTACTTCTTTAGAGTTCTGGGAGAACCATTACGCCCCATGTAGAGTAGCTCCCTTTAAACTATTGCATACGTGCAAGTTTATAAAATTATAAGTTTTTTATATGGCCTTAATGCTAGCTATCACTTCCTCACCCTCTCTTGCTCCTTTTCCTTCCATGCCCTCCCAAATTATCCCTCTCCCACTATTCTCCCATCCCCCTTAATATCTTGGGGTGTTTTATTTTGTTTGTTTGATACAAGTTTCTGCAGCTAAGCTGGCTGTGAATTCCTTCTGCTGCTGCTTCTCAAATTCTGGCATAAGAGGAATATTGACATTCAATTAAAGATTTGCCTGGAAAGTTTGCCCTTTTTCTGTCTCAATTTGATTTCTATTATTACTGAGACAAAAGTTGCCTCTTCTCTGGTATCAATGCACTTAAAAGCAAAAGGCACACTTCCAAATAACAAAGACTCAAAGTTTACAAAAATAGTTTTAGTTCAATGAAAGTAAATAGAGAATGAATCAAAATTACTGAGATGATAAACTAGTGCTATGTTATAGTAGTTACTTATATCAAAAAGAGGAAAAGTCTCAAATCAGTCACCTAATATTCTTTAAAAACTTATACGTGGACTAAGGATGTAGTATAGTAGTACAACGTTTGCCTGTCATTAGAGAGTTCCTGGTTTCAATCCCCAGACCTGGGGGAAAAAAAGAAAACAAGAAGGCAACAGATATAGTATGGAGTGTATACCTATATGTCTGTAATCCCTCCACTGTGGAGGCTGAATATGAGATTAGCCTGAGCTACACAGTGAGGTCCTGGCCCAAGTATTTTTTTTAAAAAAGATATTAATAAGAAATACAAAATAAACCAGAAGATACAATATAAATGAAGCAAAAATCAATGAAATTTCAAACAGAAAAACAATGGAAAACAATCAGTAAGGTGAAGCTGGTTCTTTGAAGTGGGATCACAGATTTCTAGCAAGGAATACAAATACTAACAAAGAAACAGCACAGATTACTAATACCACCCAGGATATCACTACAGTCCCTGCAGATATTAAAAGAATAAAATAAGCCTAATGTGACCAACTCTACACACATGCATTTGATCAAGTAATTAAAATGGGCCAATTTCTTTAAAAGCACGTGTTATAGCAGTTTAACCAATATGAAATAGGTAATTAGAATAATCCTTTAACTATTAGAGAAATTGAATTGGTAACTTTAAAATTCTCAAGAAAGTAATCCCCAAGCCCATATCAATTCTATCAAACATGAATTCCAGGAAGATTTCATTAAACATCTTTAAAAAGCAGTACTATGAAATCTACCTCCAAAAGTTCCAAAATAGAAGAGGGACCATTTCCCAACTAACTGTTTTTGCTAGAACTAGTGATTTAACTCAGAACTTTGTACATGCTATATAAGCACTCTTGCATGGAGCTAAATCCCTAATTTTTTTTTTTTTTACTTTTATTTGATGTGCTTGTGTGCGTGTACAATGCACACATGTAGGAGTCAGAGAATAAATTACAGAAGTCAATTCTCTCCTTCTATTATGTCAGTTCTAGGTATCAAAGTCAGGTTGTTAGTCTTAGGAGCAAGGCCTTTACCCAGTGGGACATCTTGCCAGCTCCCTAGCCCTCCATTTTCTTTTAGTTTGAAAAATAGTTCCATTAAATTTCCCAGTCTGGCCTTGAACTTCTATCCATAGCAACACACACACACAGACACACACACACACACACACACACACACACACACACACACTCATATCCATGCTGTACTTAGTCAATGAAAAGCAAGTTAAAAGGCCGAGGGAGCAGGTACCACCCTGTGCTGCAGACAACATCATGTGAGCAGTGGCATCTACATCATGGACCTATTGATCCTACCTGTGGATGTCCCAGCAATGGCATTCCATAGCCCTACAACCCTACCAGGCCCTAACCATTTCTATCTGTGGTTGCCTCTTTTTCAGGGACTGCTGCAGTTTTAAGAAGAGATCATTGTTGACACCAATGGAAAGCCCATGATCCTGGAACGGTATACATTGGTGTCTAACTCTAAGGAGCAGAACTGGGAGCTAAGCCTTCAGACTGCAGAAGGAGGAATATCATGAGGCAGTTTGTGAGGTGTATCACGAGGTGTACATACAAGGTAGGCCCATATCTCTGCTACCTCTGATACTACCTCTGATACTATGTCTGGCTACAGAATCAAGAATAGGTAGACATTGGTATTTTCTCTGTTGGTGTGGAAAAATCAAACCCAGGGCTTTGCTGAGCATTAACTTATTATAGCACCTATTGAGACACACAGGTCAACTTTCTTTTTTTTTCCCATTGATGACCAATTTGGCCATCCTCTGCTACATATGCTGCTGGAGCCATTAGTCCCTCCATGTGTACTCTTTGGTTGGTGGTTGAGTCCCTGGGAGCTCTGAGGGTACTAGTTAGTTCATATTGTTGTTCATCCTAAGGGGCTGCAAACCCTTCAGCTCCTTGGGTCCTTTCTCTAGCTCCTACACTGAAACTTTCAGGTGGTCTTAGGTAAAAGCATCTACAGTAGGCAGCTACTGTGATCTTGATTCTGGAAATAGTTTCCTATATTAAAAGTAGAATGTCCTGGGTGTGTTGGGTAATCATATTATAGCTGTGGAATGTCGGCTATAAAGAATTAAAACTTCTCCCCCAAACTACAGGTGAAAATTTCCTGAGGCCATGGCACCAGAAGCCTTCTCCTAGGATGATTCTGATCATTTACTTCATATAAAATTTGCATATGCTAACTGCCTGATATTTGTTTCATATTGTCTATACATTATAATAGTGCTATAGGCAAGGCACAGAAAAATTTAACTTTTCCCTCCCCAGTAAATAGACACATTTGCATTTACCACCCTCTCCCTGTCTCCCATTTTTTAAACAGTAAAGCTATAAATGGTAAGCTTCAAATTCTAGTGACAACACTTGTGACCTTGTGACTCATATGACCTCCTAGTCTTCACACACTGCCCCCATTTTATGAGAACTGAATAAGAGCTGTTCCTCTCAGATAACAGCTCTTTGAGTCAATCTGCTATAAGCTCTAGTCATTATTCACTTGTATTATTGCAGTAAGTACCTAACTGTTCTGTCTATCATGCCCTTGCCTTGCATTCTTAACAAAGAAAATAGAAGCAGAGGCAGCCCAAAAGAAAGTCAGTCCACAGACAACTTTCTATTAATTGCCAGTCTCATCATACTCTATGGAAAAGTGTTGGCTAAGACTATCAAAGCACTCAGTATAAACATTACATGAGCAGTGGATGGGGATAATCCTCACATCCATATGCAGGACTGGTTTCCTTTTTTATGTAGTTGTAGCTTCTTGGAGTGGTCTCCATCCTAAGCTCAGTCTTATTGTCCATCTTCAGCTTGCCTTGGTTTGGCAGTGGTGTTATCAGTTGGCTTCACACTAGGAGGCTTCAGTTATGACATTTTTTCATGTTTGAGCCTTCTTAGTTCATAAGCCTTGTACAAAGTAGGTATTCAAACAAGATACTGTATGCGTACTCTTACTTGATGCCCCAACCCTAACCCAGAACTGGAGTTTGCCATCCCAAATGCCTGGTCTCCAGGCACTTCTGTGTTTGCCTGTGGCAACTCATCTCTTCTCTCTACCACAACTACGAGTAACCCTACCCTACCTATCAGAAATTGATACCAGAGAATGAGGGAACCAAGATCTTGTTATACACCAAGGATGTCTTTATGATCCACCAAAATGTCCCAATCTATTGATTGGTAAACAGCAGCTTAGAAAAGTAGCTTATATGTTGTTCCTTTGACAAACAGCCAGGCAAGTACAAAAGATTCAGAGAGTGTAAGCCCTACATGTAAAAATTGAATAAGCATACTTGATGTTATAGAAGGTAGATTGTGTAGCTTCTTAAATAGTGAGGGTAGGGGTGGCACACACACCACTGCTGTTAATGAGAGTTACCACTCTCCCATGCATCTGACAAAAGTGGACTGAATCCCTGGGGTTGAGTCAGATGTTGCCTGGGGCTGGGCTCTGAGAGAGGTCCAGGTCTGGAATGATAGATGAATACATAATAATAGAGTGATACAGAAAGGCTATTTTGTAATAAAAGAGTAGACTTTTAGAAGGATTTTATTTTTATTTATATTTGTGCATGTGTGTATATACATATGTGTATGAGAGTGCCTGAAGTAATCCAAAGAGGAAGTAAGATACCGTGGAGCTGGAGTTACAGATGGTTCAGAACCTCCCAAAGTCGGTGCTTGAAATTAAATTCTAATCCTCTGCAGATGATTGACCACTGAGGCACATCTCCAGCCCCCAGGGTGGTCTTTTTAAAAGCATTATGGAAAATGTTACATATTTTAGGTGATTGAGATTGAACCCAAATCTAAGCATACACTCTACCACTGAGCTTTCCACAACCCTGAAAGCATTTTCTCTTGTGTTAAGAAACTCAGAGAAACATATTGGGGGAGATAATGCCCAAAGATTCACCTTAAAGTATGTGAAAGTTTGCTCAAGAAATGAAGGGAAAGCTATATTCTAATAGAGGAAATGTGAAGAAAAGATGGAGATGATAAGCCTTCTATTGCTACTAGGATAGAAAGGAAAGGCAGCAAAGCAGGAGAGGAGAAGGGAAGAGCTAGGAAAGATATGAGCTGTTTTGAATATGGAGATACACCTCTCAAATCTCCCTACAAGGAAAGGCTTGATAGTCACAGGAGCCCAGTGAGCTAATACTTCTCAACTGTCAGTTTCTTTCAGTGTCAGCCTCACTTGCAGAGAGCCACCTTACACAAAAATCACACTATCCTGTGGCCAGCCCACATACAATGACATTTAAAGCAAAGGTATAAATAAGTGGTCATTTTGGCCTAATTTGAGACCTCTTCAAAGATCAATCTAGCTCTCCAATTCCCTAGAGGGGAGGCTGTCTCTAGGTCTCTAATGCAACTCAGCCTTTCCCTGCGACCATTCCTATTTCCTCCTCCCTTCCACAGTCATCGATCCCAGAAGCTCTCCTTAATAACTAATGTGCACATTAACTCAGTCTCAGAGTCTGTTTCCTAGGAAACCTAAACTGTGACACAGGCCATTAACGCCTACTGAGAAACTTAAATGTGAGGCACCATCTCTCTCTCTCTCTCTCTCTCTCTCTCTCTCTCTCTCTCTCTCTCTCTCTCTCAACACACACACACACACACACACACACACACACCACACAGAGTGGGGGTTAAAAGAAAAAATGAACTTAGAGCTCTATTGAGATCATAAATCTGCCCTCCCACAACTATCACATGATCATTGTCTGTGTGCCCCTTGAGAAAGGATGCTGTCAGATTCCAGGGATGTCTTCCTACTTATGCTACCAACTACCCTCAAGAGAGGCTACCTGGGGAAGAAATGCATCTTTGCCCTTCAATTCAACCCTAAAGGTGACTGCAGGGTATCTGAAGAGAAGTCCTTTGTATAAGACTTTACACATGGCTTAGGTACACTCATCTATCTATTCATTTGTTTATTCAAAGAATCATGCCTTGGGATGGGGATGTACCTCAGTGGCTTCATGACAGCTGTACATGTATGTGAGCATACGTTTGTAGATATGGCATACACACACATATGTATATATATATATATTATATATATATATGTATATATATATATATACATACATACTGTGGATATTAAAGATGGATGTTGAATGCTCTCCTCAATTTCTCTACATATTATTTTCTGAGACGGAGACTCTGACTAAACCTGGAGCTAGCTGGCCAGTTCAGCTAGACTGGCTGTCTCCATCTCTCCAGGCATGGGATTATAGGCATCCATTGGATCTAGCTTTTTAAACATGGGTCCTAGTGATCTGAACTCAGGTTCTTGTGCTTTCATGGCCAGCTGTTTATCAATGGTGTCATCTCCTATTCTAAGATAACTCTTCATAGCTTCCCTCACTACTATCACCTTTAAGTTTCATTAGATTTAAGTTGCCTATGAGAAGGGAGTATAACTGTAAGGGTGAGGTGGTTCTCTTCAACTGAGCTCACCCTTTACAGGAGAATAACTATGAAAGTCATTATTCACCAATACATCCAGAAGTTAGGGGAATCAAGACATTGGTCCTGGATGGGTGATTCTAGGTGGCTCAGGAGATAGTGTGCCACAGAATGTGAGCTTTGATCAGCAAGCACATTAATGTAGCCAAATGTGAGAATGCAAAAGGAAAAAGAAGATAAAGTTTTGAAAATGAATCCAGACTTGATGATAAGATGAAGCATGGTCTTTTAGTTGCATATGAGGCTAGGTCATGGCTAGAAGCTGTATAACCATATTGCATTCACCAATGGCTGTTGCTGCCATGTTCAGAGTAGACATCAAAGAAGGAAGAAGTGAACATACGGCAGAAAGAAAGGGAAGGAGGAGATAGAAATGGCAGGAACATAAAGGAGATGGATATGATGGAACAGGCCTATAAATCCATCACTCATGACACAGAGACAGAAGGATCTCAAGTTTGAGGCCAGCCCCGACTACATAGTGAGATTCCATCCCAACCTGTGAAATACTACACAGCTTTTCAGTGTGAATTCTACATGGAGAATTATTTTTATCATTTTTCCCATAGCATCTAAAACAATATGTAGCAAATAAAAGGTGGCTTTACTTGTCAGCTTTGCACTGAACACACTGAGCCACAGAAATTAGATGTCAGGGGCTTACAGCAACAAATACTTATTTCTCTTTTGTGGTCCTAACATCAGCTCTAGCAACTCTGACCTAAGTTGGGGTCAGATCTGCCCTATTAGCTTCCTATGCCAGGGACCTGGTAGACACAGGAGATGTATTATTCTTTTAGTGAAGGACAGGATCCTCCAAAAAAGAATTTCCAATGCCTCTCAAAGTTTCTACTACAGTCTGGAACACTTTCCCTATTGGCATTAGCAATTCATATGAGCAACCTTCACTTTATCCGGACTGACAGGGAAGCATACTCCTTCTGGAGTCATGGAAAAAGGAGAATCAGTATTTTCTGTAAAACAATAAAATCTAGAATAACAATCAATAGGTATTTGCTGAATGACTATATAGATGAATCTACCAGTACCGAAAGGGGAAATTTGTAATATATTCTATTCAATCAAAAAGGTGAATCAGAGATTGGAGGAATACCTCAGAGATTAAGAGCACTGAGTGCTTGCTCATCTAGAAGGCCCAGGTTTGATGCTCAGCACCAATGTAACAGCTTATAGTCATCTCTAACCCCAGACTCAGAGAATCCAATGCCTGCTTCTGGCTCTGGTGCCTGTAGACACCAGACATGCATATAGACACAGACATAGATACAGGCAAAACACCCATATGCATAAAATAAATATATTTTAAAGGGCAATAAATACACTGGGGTCTAATTTTTAAATACACATACAAAGCCTAGATCAGGCCTTGTCAGATGCACACTAACACAGAGAAAAGGAAGTATTAAGCCAGTGTACTTTCAGAAAGGAGAATACGACAGGGTGAGAATGAAGGGAGATGAAGGGAGCATTTGCTTCTTCATCATGTGAGCATCACACTGTATATGCATTTTTTTTAAAAAAAACTTTTTACTGATTCTTTATGAATTTCATATCATGAACCCCAGTCCCACTCATCTCCCCATTCCCTCCTATCTGCCCTCCACCCTAGCAACCTCCCCTCTCAAAATAAAAAAAAAATCCACAAAAACAAATAAAAAATAAACAAAACAAAACAAAACAAAGCACAGAATGCTATTGTATCATGGAAGCTGTAGTGGGACACAGTGTGTCTCACAGTCTGTCCCTCTGTACACACATCTTCACTTGTCAATGTTCATTGCAATGAGTCCTTGGATCCTCCTTGGGACTCCTCCCAGTTATCTTCTTGTTGCCCTGTGTCGTCGAGATCCTGCAGCTTTGGTTTGGTAGGATCTGCCCTTTCATGCATCCCAACAATTTGCAGATGATATAGTTTTGAGGTGGGCCAACTCAGAGCCCTGGATCTGGGCCTGGGTGGTAGCTGAGCTGGTCAGCCTGCCAGCTCTCCCTTATCTGCACCACCAGGGTGAGCTTTTCAGCCCTGCTCCAGCGAGGCCACTCAGTACTGCCATTGGTAGGAAACAGAATCAACCCTCCTGCTCTCATGAGTTCTCACCCTCTGGAGCCAGCTCCACTGTGCTGCCCAGTCCAGGCACAGGGCCCACTCTCCTAAGTGCTGCAGCTGGTGAGGGTCTTTGTATGCTTTAAAAGAAGAATATGGGAAAATAAGTCAGTATCCATTGTGAACCATCTCATGACCCAGAGTCTGCATTGGGAAAATGTCAAATGAGCAATTTGGAGGAAGGAAGTTAATGCCATAGTAAGAGTGACAAATTAATATCAAAATAAGCCCTAACTGTTATAATTGTTCAGTTACTGCTCTGACATTTAAAACATATTACAACCTTTATGGTAAGTGTCTTTATCTAGCTTGTGCAATGATTATGAAATTACTTTGAGAATATCCTGCACTTATATTGTATAAAGAGAAATATTTACTTAACCCATACCATGTACTGAGTAGATATTTAGTGTTTGTTGTACTTAATAAGCAAAAATCCAAGAAAGTCTATTTATAGTTCATATTTCTAATTCATGCTGGAATATTAAGTCTCTTTAATAGAGTAACATACTCTAAATTCCATTATTTGTCTTGAGGTTCCTGTAAAAATCCATTTTGAAAATTACATGTTCAACTTTCCACACGTTTTGTCTGAAACTGGATGCCTTGCTGTAGTAGAAGTGAATGTTAACTTTTTAAATGATTCCCTTTATTGAAGTAGTGTCTTAAAACATCTTCCCAGGGATATGAATTGACCACTTTGCATATGTAACATCCCAGCAACTATGGGAATTAGCAGAAAAGAGCCAGAGATGTAGCTCAGTGACCAAATGCTTACCTAGCAAAGTTCTGGGTCTCATACTTACCACCATAATGAAGAAAAGAAAAGATTAAAAAATTGAATAGTCAGGGAGGTGGAAAAGTAGCTGAAACAGGTATTCTTGGTTTTCAACTTGACTATACCTGGAAATAACTAAGAAATAAAATGGCTAGGTTTTAGTATACTTCTGAGGGATTTCTGCTTAATTTGAAGGTCTACTTCTAATCCAGATTTTTTGAGGTGGGAACACTTTCAATCCAGATCTTTTTCTTTTCTTTTCTTTTTTTTCTTTTCTTTTCTTTTGTTTTTTGTTTTGTTTGTTTGTTTGTTTGTTTTGAGACAGGGTTTCTCTGTATAGCCCTGGCTGTCCTAGAACTTACTCTTTAGACCAGGCTGGCCTCGAACTCAGAATTTGCCTGCCTCTGCCTCCCAAATACTGGGATTAAAGGCGTGCGCCACCACTGCCCAGCAATCCAGATCTTTCAAACTGGGAAAGCCTGCCTTTAATTGGGCTACACCTTCTGCTAGAAGCCTATATAAGAACAGGGAAGAATGAAGCTTTTTGTTCTTTGTCTGTTTGCTCTTACCACACTAGCAAGTTTACTTCCTTGCTGGTATTAGAGCTTCCTTCTTGGGGATTCCAGCGTATACTGAAGACCAGCTGAGACATCCAGCCTTGTGGACTGAACAACTACTGGATTCTTGGACCTTCCATTCATAGGCAATCATTGTCGGATTACATGGCCTGTAAGTCATTCTATAAGTTCTGTTACTCTAGAAGAACCCTGACTAATACAGTAGCCAAGACCATCAATACCCCCATTCCCAAGCCTTCACCAACCACTCACATATTCCACCAAATTCATTGCAAAGAACAAATGACAACATCACTCCTCTCTCAAAAAAAAGTAATATATAGTTCATTTAAAATTTGAGGATACGGTTTTTACATGCAGGGGATGGAATCCAGGGACTATCTCATATATTACAAATGTTCTACCATTGTGCCTGCTCCCTAGCTCTAAACTTTGCTAAGTTCAAGGAATCTTTAAGTTGATTCTTGGTGTTAATAATTTTTGTTTTGGGTAGTGTGATGACTAATTTTGGTTGTCAACCTATGTATGGATTCAATAAGAACCCAAACTGCTGGATACTTTGGTGAGGAACTTTTCTGATCAAATTCTTTAAAGTGGGAAGATCCATTTTAATTGCAGGCAGTAACTTCTGGGACCATGAAAGACAGAAACTACTCCTGATCACTATCACCCTCAATGGCAATTTTGTCTATGCTGTCGCTGTGACATTCTTTCCCAATATTATAACAATGTCTTCAGGATTCCAGCACAGACCGAAAACTAGCAACTCTCCAGGAATCCTCCAGGTCATCAATAGACAAACAGCCTCATGGACTGAACAACTATTCAATCCTTGACATTTCCAGCACAAAACAGTAATTGTTACACTATTTTGATATCTTATATTTCAATCTAATAAATCTCAAATATATACCATAATAAATCTCATATATATATACATATATCATATACATAGAATGAATATATATTCTTATATTCAATCAGTTTAGTTTTTAGAGAACCCTGACTAATATAGGTGGTACTTTCAAATTTGCAGGTTTGTATGGAAATTCAAGTTTGTTCAATTATCCAAAGGCAGACTTACTTATGGTTCTGGCTCCTATTAGTCCCATTTACAGGATGCTCATTGCAAACTGCACTGTGAATGAATTCAGTCACAGTTACTTACTTCACATCCCAGAGCGTTGTACTTCCTTCCCAGTGAAGAAAGTATAACCTAAGTCCAAATGATTGGTTGACACACACTGGGCTTGAAAAGAGGGATTTTCACAGTCAAAATAAAGGTCATTGATCTGTGGCATCATGGTATGATCACAGCTAATGAAGATATCTGCCTTGCTGACTTATACCTGGGTCAGTGCATCAGAGTAAGTTTCTTCCTAGCTGGTGTCATGAGGACCCTGACAAAGTGTCATCATTTCATTAAGGGTTTGCTTTCACTGTTGGCCTGTGGCTATTGAGGATGTGCCCAATCTCAAGGTGATCTTGACTTCCCATTATGCTAGTGAAGATGAATTCTTTCAATTGAAAGTGTTAGAAAATTATGACTCAAGTTAAATGAAGCACAGAGTATAAATTGTTTGTTTGCCTCTGCACCCTATAGAGTAGCCAAAGGGAGGGAATGTTCTGAATGTCCATGCTTGGGTTTCTCAATGATCTCAAGATGAGTCAACATCATAAGGACTGAGAAAGCAGAGAATTCCTCCCATGGAAAAGAAGAAAGGTTGAATTCTGGGCAGGAAAACAACATATGTCTACTTCAAAGAATTCATTTAAAATTATTGCTCACATTTCCCTTGTTAGCTACAAATCACTTTTTGCAGATAGGGAACACCAATATAGTTGTACAAGTTATTATAACAGGTGACTCCATCTTGCCTCATTTTTGTTTCCTGTTTCCTTCTCTGCATATGGTATTTACTATCCATTCCGCAGCATCTTAACTTGAAATTATTACCTCTGGTCAGCATCAAATTGCCAGACTATCTAGATCAAATGCCTGGGAAAATGCTGATCTCTACCCATAATTCCTAACCTAATGCACACATCAATATTCACCACTTCTGCAAAAAGTCTAGATATCCACCTCCTACATCTAGTACATCAACAATGACGCTTAGTTTCTGTCTCCCTAGCACTCATTTTTTAGACAGTTTTCTTAGTGGGGTAAGCTTTTTAGTAATGTTACCAATGGCCAACTTACTATAAATATAACTGTCCTTCTTTTCTTTTCTTTGTGATAATGTGATAAATACCACAATCCAAAGCAACTTGGTGGTGGTGGTGGGGGGGGGAGGCTGTATTTGGCTTACAGATTACAATCCTCCTGAAGGGGAAATGGGCAAGGGCTCACAGTTGGAACCTGTAAATGGGAATTAAAGCAAAGACCAAAGAAGAATGCTACTTAATAGCTTCCTTTCTAGGACTCTCTCTGTCTCTCTGTCTCTCTGTCTGTCTCTGTCTCTCTGTCTCTGTCTCTGTCTCTGTCTCTCTCTCTCTGTCTCTCTCTCTCTCTCTCTCTCTCTCTCTCTCTCCTTTTGTTTTGTTTTGTTTGTTTTGTTTTTCAAGACAGAGTTTCTCTGAGTAACAGCCCAGGCTGTGCTGGAGCTCCCTTTGTAAGCCAGGTGTAAGGCAAGACTCTTGCTGCCCCCACTCCTGGCTTCAGCTCGCTTTCTTATGCAACCCAGGCCCAGGGTTACTCAAATGCTAAAGAACTTCATTTGCTCAAAGTTATCCAATTTCAACTAGCAGTTTTTTCTAACTTGCTAGATAAGAATCAATCTCTTCGTTGAAATGTTTAAACATAAATAGAAAGTTAAAACAAAGGACAGAGACTGAGCTGAAAATGGTGTAAATTCTAAATTGCCTCTCCCCTTTTCCTTAGCCATTACTATTCCCAATCACTTTCTTTCTGCTTTAATTTCCATATTTCGATTTAAAGGAAATGCTCACTGACTTAATTCCTTGCTAAGCCCTTTCTTTAATAGAAAATGCTACAGCTTAACTGACTCAATCTCTATTTTCTTCTGGGATTACTTCCCTTCCCAGCTTTTTTTTTTTTTTTTTTTTTTTT